>PVIJ01013734.1:0-43863 GCA_004024925.1 Scalopus aquaticus | reverse complement strand
GCGGCGAGAGGGTTCACCAGAGACAGAGTGGGGAGCAGAACAGGCAGATCAGAAGTACACTGCTGAGGGGAGCAGCGGGCGAGGCAGGAGAGGTCTGCCCCACCATGTGGGATTCTCCCTGGCCGGGCGTCGAACTCGCGTCGCCGCTGCCGACAGCTCCACAGCGCAGCGCTTAACCGCTGCGCCACCGGGGAGGCCCTACACCCCACTTCTTCAACGCAAAAATAAATTTAAAAAAGAAAAGAAATGGTGGCTATAAGGGGCAGCCATAGCCCTGAGGTCTAAAAGAGCTGGACAAAGATCAAATGTTCAGACAAACCCGCAGATAAGCCCCAGGAGACGCCCACCTCGTTGGCTGTAGTCAAGACGCGGCCAGGGCTCACCAAAGAGAACAGGCACCCCAGCCATGCAGCACGCCTGGAGCTTGCTGGAAAAAGCAGTTCCCAAGGAAGACCCTCACCAGAGGCGGTGGTGCCAGGGGAAGGTGCTGGCAGCAGGCTACCCCCACTGCTGAGGGGAGCAGTGGGCGTGGCAAGAGAGGTCCGCTGCGCCATGTGGGAAGCTCCCTTGGGGGAGATCGACCTCAGGCTGCAGTGGCTAGTGATAGCACTGAGACTCACTCCTGCGCCACCAGGGAGGCCCACCCTGGAGAAGGGACACCCTGCAGGGGTGTGGCCGCAGCTGCCTGCCCCCAGGAAACCAGGTCTGACCCCTGAAAGCAAACCCCCCTTCCTCCCGCAGTGGCTCGCTGGCGCCCTCTACTGGAAAAATGTCGCATCGTGCCAGCCGGGAAAGAAAATAGATTGAGGTCAAACTGGGATTTCCCGCTGGAGCTGCGAGGCAGTGAACGGATAACCCGCACTCCATGTGATTCCATTTATATGAAATTCTTTTTTTTTTAAAGATTTATTTATTTATTTTTTATTTATACATACAAGCTGGGGTACAGGCCAGAGGTGTGGGGCGGCGAGAGGGTTCACCAGAGACAGAGCGGATAGCAGAACAGGCAGATCAGAGATACACTGCTGAGGGGAGCAGCGGGCAAGGCAGGAGAGGTCTGCCGCACCATGTGGGATTCTCCCTGGCCGGGCGTCGAACTCGCGTCGCCGCTGCCTACAGCTCCACAGCACAGCACTTAACCGCTGCGCCACCGGAAATTCTAAAAAATGTGCCAGGAAGCAGAATAGTGGTTGACTTGGGGAGGCAAGTAGGGGCTCCCTGGGAAGGGGAACATTTTGGGGTGACAGATGGCCGGCATCAGTGATGCGCATATTTTATTGGATGTCAGTTACACAGCAATAAAGGTACATTTTTAAATGGCAACCTTCTAGGGGACACCTGGTGTATGTGCACATATAAATGGAAAAAACGCCAACAGGCAGGCAGAAATGCACCCCAAATCCAAGCAGCGAGATACATCCGTCTACACGGATGTGGAGGGAGTTTCTGGCACTGGCTTGGAGACTTGCTCGCTTACACCCCCTGAGGGCTGCACGTTCAGTGGGTGCAGAGGGTGGCTGGCAGAGCTGGAGGAGACTGGGAGGTACCATGTGTCCCTGGCCTTCTCCCCAAAGCGAAGCCACAGAGGGCATCTCACTGGAAATTCCTCATTCTTTCAGATGGTCATATCCTCACACTGAGAACTAAAATCTGTAAGTTTTCATTACTGTAGGGTCTTATTTCTTAAGTCTTGGACATAGCAGTACTCGGCCTTTGCTGTTCACATCAACTCTGATGCAGACTCATTAGTTGTCCCCATGGTACAGACAAGAAAATGAGTTTAGGGGGCCTCCCTGCGGCGCAGCGGTTAAGTCTCAGCACTGTGAGTTATCTGCGGCCACTGCAGCACGAGTTCCCTCCCCGGCCACGGAGCATCCCATATGGCGCAGCAGACCTCTCCTGTCTCAGCCGCTGCTCCCCTCAGCAGTGTATTTCAGTCAGTCTGCCTGTTCTGCTCCCCACTCTGTCTCTGGTGAATCCTCTCACCCCTGCACTTCTGGCCTACACCCCAGTTCTTGTATGCATAAATAAATAAATCTTAAAAAACAAAAAACAAGCTCAGAGCTCAGCCACATGCTTAGGAAGTACCCCCAGGAGAGAGACAGAGTGGGACTCGAACCCAGATCACTTGTCCCATAGTGGGGGGCCCCCATCACCACCTTCCCCGCCAGGGTCGCAGCCGGGGGTCCTGGATAGCCCCAGATGCTCCCAAACCTCGGCAGAAGCACCCTAATCAGCTTTACAGACATTGGAGCTTCATTAATTGGATTCCGCCCCCTCCCAGTGCTGATATTATAAAAAATTTCAAGTTCACAGAAAAGTCAAAATAATGAGAATCAAGCAACACTGTCTCCTAAGAATGTGAGACAGTGACAACGCCCACCGAATTATTTCTGACCTCGGGAAGAGCTGACTCAGTCCTCCCAATTCCTAACAGAACATCAGTGAGTGAAATGACATTTCGAGTCCAAAAAGGTGTAAATGTCAGAACACGTAAAAACATACATTTATAAATAGAGAAGTTATTCTAATGTGTCGTCAGCTGATAGAGAAAATCATTTAAAAACCAATGGAAATGAAATCTCAAAAAGTAATGAAGGCAGAATTAACAGCAATTAGGCAATAAAGTAAAAACAGTGTATAAAATGAAGTTTAATGAATTGTGAACCTTAAAAGTGAAATTATTGTATTTGTTCTTCATCATAAGTGTATACTCTGGAAGAGGCTAGCTGGGGAGACCTGGGGAGACAGAAAAAACCGAGAGGAACTCCAGCTGTGCAGCACTAGCTGTTTGGGTGCCTGGATTCCAGCCGACATGGGACTAAACAAGCTTTCGATCACCTAGCCAGGCCACTGCCTGCCAGCAACCAGAGAGAGCCCCGAGACAGCTTAGCTGAGTCCGTCAGTCCCCAGAGCCCTAACTATACTAATGTAACAGTTCTCATAAATATACTGAAGCAACCGACCGTGTCCATCAAGGATTCAGCACATATTCAGCCCGGTTTGTGCAAAGTCTTCAGTCACTCAAAGATCTCAGGTCCTCCACAATTTCAAGAACTGCTGAGGAGAGAGCTAAGCTAACTCTATATGATTTCCATGGGTTCTTGTATTTTGCAACAGTGCTATCTCTTGTTTGTTACCTTTCGGGGGAACTTTTTGACATTTAAAAAAATCTTTTTTGGGGGGGTTCTTTTCTGTTGTTTTGTCATTCTTTTTAAAAAATGTTCCACTTGTTTATTTTTTTAACATCCTTTTGTTCCTGGCCATGGGCTACCCATTTGGTGTTTATTACTGTTAGCAATTTTTGTAAACTATTTAAAGCAAATTTTTTCTAGAACATGCATAAACTGTGCAGCCTGCTGAACACTCATGGAATCAGCTCGCAGATCAAGAAACAGACGGAAAAATGATTTCTAAATGAATATATTTCTTCCCCGTCTGAAATGTTAGTGCTGCCTGAAACTCTTGGCAGAACTTTTTTTTCTTTCAACCCATAATTCATCACAAAAGTTATCGAGTCTTTGATTACAATCTCAAGATGCGAAAGATTCAGATTCCAGAATTTTAAATAAAATGCAATCTGGACATGACACCCACAAAAATAAACAGTAGTCAGAATAGTTAAAACTCCAAAGCAAACCAGTGTCCATCAATGGGTGAGTAGATAGGCGAGATGGGGTATAAACATACTGTGGAGTACTATTCAGCCCTGAAAACTAGGAAGGCAATTTTGCAATGTGCTATAGCACGGATGAACCTGGAGAACTTAAACTAAGAGAAGTAAGCCAATCACGAAAAGAAAAAAAGCATTGTACAATTCTGCTTATAAGTTACTTAAAGTAGGCAGAATCATAGAGACAGAAAATAGAACAATGGGTGCAACAGGTTAATGCAGCCAATAAACACAGGAGAAGCACAACCAGGGGCAAGGAGAGCTGTTGAGTCACCAGGTAGGGAGAATTCTGAAGAGAGTGACGGTAGGACATCTTGAATGCAAGTGATACCACCGATGAAGGGTGCACTTCAGAACAGCTAAGACGGCAAATTTCAGGTTGCCAATTTTACCACAATAAAAAGGATGGAGAGAAGAAAAGATGGAGGAAAAGAATTAGCTCCATGAAACAGGCAATAAAGAACAACCAACGAGATTTCTGATACTTTTAAAAGCATGGTTTAAAAGCAAAGCGCACTATTCCGAGTTACACTTACTGGGCTCAAAGGAGAGGGATTTTTTTGCCCAGATCTTGCAGATTGGGAGCAGAGAGCCAGGATCTGAAGCCATATATATCTACAGTTGGGGCACCCATTGGTTCTTGTTGGGAGTCCTGGGGGGGGCAGAACAGTTCTTTGTGGGACACCTGTACCACACAATGGAGGTGACTGGGCATCGGTCCCTTTAGCTAAGCTGGCTGCAGACCACTCAAAACGGCGTGGCTGGATCGGCGCAAATTGTTTTTGTGGCTCTGGGGATTGATGGGACTCAGCTAAGCAGCTCTTGGCTCTGGGTGATCAGAAGGCTTCTTCAGTCCATGTCTGCCACTTGGAATGGAGACACCCCCAACGGCTGGGGTCCCTCAGGCATTTCTATCCATCTTCACATGGTGTCCCCAAGTGAGGACGTGGGGACAGCTCGGTGTTGGTGGTGACGGCTGGGGGCGGCGTGCAGCCTGCCGTCCCTCCACGGTTCTGGCTTCACTCGGTAGCTGGCGGCCTGCCCCTGTGGGCGTATTTACGCCACGGAAACTAGCAAACGCTTGTTCTGGTCCTGCTGTCCCCCACTTTGACCAACCACACGTCTCCTCAGAAAGCCTCCTGGCTGAGAGTCTGAAAGCCCGACCACAGCGCCTGCTAGATATCGATTGTTCTACCGAGCTGTGAGCATAAATCCTTCCGTGAACGGCGCAACGGCGGGTGGTTTCTGACTTTGGTTTTTACTCTATGGATTGGGCTTCAACAATTCAAAAGCGTGTCCCCGATTTCGAGACACGGAGCGGTTATCACTTCATCGAGTGTGACAACAGTCTCGTGAAGAATATAAAGTGCGCTCCCGAGCCTCGGGCCACAGTGCAAAGTGATTTGTTATCGCGCAAAGACGAGGCGTCAGTAAGTGCTCCAAACCGCTCCCCGCCCGGGTCCATGGTTAAACATTTAGCAGGACACTGCTGGACTCGGGGCTCCCAGGGCACACCCCAAACCCCAGAGTCAGGCTTTTATGACTTGGCCAGAACCCTTAGCAATGTCAACTAGAAGTTGAAGCATCAAGGCCTGCCCATGTCAAGCCCAGGGGTGTGGGCTTCACCTCTTGGGGGTAACTAGCCAGGTGGGCTGTTACCATATTACTATTTGGGGAAGAAATGATCCGCCAAGCATGGTGGGTCCCTGCAAACAGGATGCCAGTAGGATCCCCCAGTCACCGTAACAACCAATAGCAACCTTCCTGTACCCCAAACACATACACCCCCAATGCCCAGTCACAGGCATGCAATACTTGTCCCCTACTTACCCAGCCAGTGGCGGGCGCCCAGCCGGGCAGGCGTGGTGGCTCCGCAGCCCCTCAGCAGAGCACCCCAACAAGCTCTTTGGATACTCAGGGCTCATAAGGCACCTCTCTTGAAGGTCTTTGCTCCTCGGTGAAGTCTGGTTGCCCTCATGTGAGAGGGTCGCCCCAGCTCTGAGGGTCCCAGCTTTCCAGTCACCAGCACATCCTAAGGAGAGCGGACCCCGAAATACACTCTGGTGAGTTGCATGTCGGTGTCAGGCAAGCCCTGGGCTCACCTGCTCACGGCAGCTGATCAAAGCGACTAACCCCCTAATCCCTGAAGCCTGTCTCCCCATCAGTTATTCTGTAGTGGGGGTAAAGAGGTATTGTACCATATTCCTGGATCATTTGATTGATTGGGGCTTATTTCTTAATAAGCCCTTGATCAATTTATTGATAAATGTCACTGACGTGAACGGAGCACTTACTGGGGTGCGCCTACACCATGAGGTCAGAGGAGCCCCTTAACCCGGGGCGACCTCCAAGGGTCACTTTGATGGGATGAGGTGTTCCGACCTCAGTGCTGGGCACTGTGGCTTCATAACACCCCCATAAATGTCACCAGATGACAATATTGAAGCTCAGTAGCTGCTCGTGCCTTTTTTATGATGGTGATAACAATCGCAACTAATGTAATTGAGTGTCGAATATTCAATTACTGGCCTCTTAGTTATGACACAGCAGCGGCTTACGTCCTTGCTCGTTTCATTCATGACGCTATGCAGTAGCTACTGTGGACGTTCTCATGTACAGAAGGGGAAACTGAGGCACATAGCGCTTATGTGAGGCAACCTGGGGACACCAGCTTAGCTGGGACTTGAACCCAGGAACGAGGCTTCATCACTTGCCGGGGGGAGAGGGGAGAATGCACCTGGGGGGGACATGAAGCAACTTTCTCACTAGTCTTGGCTCATCACCGACTTCTTGGAAAATAAGAACATTTGCTGTGCCTCAGTTTCCTCATCTGTGAAGTGGGTTTCCAATGTGATGATGCATGTGCTCAATCACTTATATTCCCTGAGTGTCAGGCCCTGGTGGACACTGACAGATGATATGCTACAGCAGCTCTGTCCTGCGGTGACCTCAGCACGGTCAGGGAGACAGTGACTAAGTATGCTACTTGTACCCAGGTGACACGTGATATGTCAGGGGGTAAGAGCTGTAGAGGAAGAAGGATGCAAGGGGCAGTAGGTGGGAGCCCTGAAATTGAAGATAAGGTAGCTGGGACATTCTCATGAGAAGGTGACCTGTGAGCAAAGGTGTCAAGTATGGAGGGGGGCAAAGTCGGCTGGTCCAGGTGGAGGGAACAGCCTGAGCACAGGCCCTGAGCTGGCTGGGGCAGGGTGAGGGGGCAGGGGTGCAGGGGAGACGGGGCAGCTCCTGCGGGTCCCGAGGCCACAGCGAGGACTCCGCTTTGCCCTGAGATGGAGTCCCGGAGCCCCAGGGGCTACTGGCTGACCCGGCTACTTGTGGAGACGCCGGGGCAAGTAGGGAGACGCTGGTGGTCCAGGAGCGAGGGGATGAGGACGGAGGAGTTCCCCCAAGGTCAGAGGCGAGAGGAAGGTTCAGCCAAGGAGAGTGAGTAGGAGCCACCTGGTGGGGGGCTGTCAGGGGGTGTGGTGGCTGGGAGGCAAGCATGAACCCCCTGTCAGGTGCTGCCGACAGTCCAGCAGAGCCAAGGCTGAACTGAACAGTGACTGGTTCAGCCTGGTTCAGCACCAAGGGGGCCATCGGTTGCCCTGATTTCCAGGGTGGGGGAGGGGCACGGGGTAGGTAGGTGGCAGGTGGCGCCGTGAGGGCCTGCGCCAGTTTGCTTCTCATCACTTGTGGGTTTTGGTTTTTTTTCCTGCAAAATAAAAAGCCAGGGGAGAGTGAGGATATGGAAGAAGGTTGTGGGTTAGATGATAGGGGAGAAGGTGCCACCCTGTTATCTACAGAGAGGAAGAGGGAGGGGTCAGAGAAAACGTAATCTGATTGAGGGCAGCAGTAGGTTCCCAGGTGAGGGTCAAGTTCACAAACTTGAAGTGAGACCAGGGGTTGTGTGTTGTTCCTCAGCCACTTCCACTGTGAGGGTCAGGCACAGGGTAGGCGGAGGGCAGGATTTAACCAAGGCCTGCCCACATCAAGGCTGGGGGTGCAGACTGCACTTAAGGGAAACTAGCCGAGGGCCGGAGGAACAACCGCATGGATTGTTACCGTATTACCAGTTGGGGAAGAAACTACCCGCCAAGCATGGTGGGTCCCCAAAATAGAATGCCAGTAGCATTCCCCAGTCACTGTGACAACAAGTAGCAACCTCCCTGTACCCCAAACGCACAGTGTGGAGTGGCCAGCAGATGAGGCAGGCAGTGGGGTAGTGACCGACTTACTCTGACCTTCACATTCAGAATCTACCCACTCGGAAGGGCTACGGGGAGCTGACCTAGTTATGAGGCGTGCGGAGGGCAGGTCCCTGCTGGGTTCTCACCCAAGCACTGAAATGCAAGACCACTCCGGCTCAAGGAACAACAATGGGGGTTACTGAACAAACAGGAGAAACAAAGTTTCTAAAGCCACAAGTGCCTGGCCCTCTCACCCCAGATAGTGCCCAGAATGCGAGAACAAAAGGCCGCTTGTACAAAATGGCGCCAGCCCATCAACGAGGCCTGGAACTCCCGGGGCACAGGCAAGCCGCAGGCCAGGGCCCAACTCACCGCAGCTGGAGGTGCTCACAGGTGGGGTCGCTGAGGTAACACAGCAGCCCACAGCCACAGTGTGAAAGCCAGGCTGGGCAATCCAATCAGTGAACAGCTCTCAATGGTGACCCGGACAGAGCGACAGTCATTTGTCAACAGTGCTGGGCAGCGCTGGCCCGTAGTGCCCGTCACCGGAGGCAGTTTCAGGCACACCGGGTGTTACCAGCTCCTTGTGAGTTGCTGTTCTACACTAAGGAGAAACAGCTCTTTGAGACACCAAGCCAAGGCCAATAGCGGTGATGTGAGAGGCAGGGCTAGCGTTAGGTGCAGTGGTTGGGTCTCCATGGTGGTCTTCAAGCCTCTTCTTCCTTCAGAGGTCAGCTGCCGACCCTTCTTCACAGGCCAGGAACAGAATGCTTAAGCTGCCTGCTGCCCTGCCATATTTCCTCTTTCAGCGTCCCCCCCCCCCACACCCCGCCCCTTCCCAAGCCTGATTGGACCATTTTTTCAATCCTAAGCAACTGACTGGCTGGTTTTGCACCAATAAGCTGGGCTTGAATCTGATTGGTCCATTCTGTAACGCAGGTGCCAAATGTTAACTGGAAAACTTGGTGCTTCCATAGACTCCACCTGCCCTGACCTCAGGATAAGCTTGTGGGCTGAAACACCGTGAAGAGGCGCCCAGATGCCTCTCTAGTGGGGCCATTGCAATAATGCAACAAGGTGGAGGAGGGGGCCTCCAGTAACACTGGGACACGGGTGGGAGCACTGGGACTCTGCTAGGAGGCCGCTGTGTTGGCCTGGGACTCCCCAGGCCTCTCTACTGCCTGCGACTCCATGCTTCTCCCTGCAGCCCTAAGCCAGGGGGCACAGGACTTGCTATTGTCTCCTCTGCCGGTGCTTACTCTAGCACAGGACAATCTTGCCACTCCACCCCAGTGGAACTGCATGCCCAGGGGCAGCTTGGTGGGGAACCTCTGCTGGCAACCTGAGCCCCAGTGGGGCCATGGGTGATAAAATGCCTACTGTGCTTCCCCTAAGCAGCATGGTTCTGGGGCCCAGGGCAAGGGAGAGGCTGCTGGTGCTGCTCTTAGAGTGGCCCTGGGGGCTGCTTGCACTTGCTGGACTCACTGAGGGGGGGGGAAGTGGCACCAACAAAGCTGGTACATCCCAAATTTAGGCAGGGAGAGCCAGTTTTGCCCCACAGCCTGCACCTCAGGGAGCCGGTTTTAATTAGAGCAAGGAGATAAGTATTCCGAAAAGAGATTGAGGAACTAGATTTCGCTGAAGACAGGTCATGATTTCCAGAGGCCCCCGGAATTGGGGGATAGGGTGGAAAGTCTCCACCTCCATGGATTTTTCTTCAGGTCCTTGTGCTTGTTTGGTACACGCGATTAGCCTGACACAAGGGCGCCACCCAGAGATGGAAGATATGGCTAGCAGTTCTGGTGGGGTCAAGGTCGGCCAGCGGTCTTTTATTGGAGGGAAAATGGTGGGAACAAAGGTCTCGATCGTTTTTTGGGGGGAGCCAAGTGGCAGGAACCGGGTGCCTCGTTTTCGTGTTCGCTTTAGTCCCCCAGTTGCCCATTGGGGTCACATCAGTCGGGGGGGGGCGGGCCTGCATCGTGGGAGGACAGGTGAGGGGTGGTCAGACTGATCTGACGCGCCAACCCCTTCACCCGCAGGGCCCGGGCGGCGGGAGATGGGCGCCCGCCCCTCGCGGAGGCCGCTGCCGGCTGACCCGCCCATCGCCTTGGACACGCTGCCCCCGGAGCTGCTGGTGCAGGTGCTGAGCCACGTGCCGCCGCGCGCTTTAGTGACACGCTGCCGCCCAGTGTGCCGGGCCTGGCGCGACGTGGTGGACGGGCCCACTGTGTGGCTGCTGCGGCTGGCCCGCGACCACAGCGCCGAGGGCCGCGCACTCTACGCGGTGGCCCAGCGCCACCCGCCCCGCAGCGAGGACGAGGAGGAGTTCCCGCTCTGCGCCCTGGCCCGCTACTGTTTGCGCGCGCCCCTCGGACGCAACCTCATCTTCAACTCCTGCGGAGAGCGTGGGTGCCCGGGACCCGGCCGAACAACGGGAGGGCATGGCCGGGGGTGCGGGGCCGAGGACACCTAAGGGACGTGGGTGCGGGAGGCACCCCCCAGCGAGTGGGCTTGGTCCGGGTGGAAGAGACAGCCCGTCTGGGCCGGGAGCCAAGTACCTTGACAGGAAAGGCGCGTGGCAGAGGGCGTGGGAAAGGAGGGAGGAGCCGGAGGGCTGGCGAGAAGCCGATTGGGTGCTGGCAGGGGCGGAGCTTGATCAGAAATACACGGCACCATGGGGGGGCAGAGTAGGCGGAGCCAGGAGGCTTCCACAGTGGGTCAGATCCGGGTGGAAGGAGCCTGGGGAGAGTCGCACAGTTGGAGGGGGGCCGGAGGGGGGCTGGTAGAGAGAGAAGGAGCCAGCGTGGCCGAGCAGCTGAGCTGATGCGCTGGACCAGTGTCGAGATGAGGGGCCAGAGCAGAAGCCACGGCTGGAGAGCGGGAAGGAGGAGCTGCTGGGCGGGACAAATTAGGTAGTGGCGGGGTCCCCAGGCGAGCTGGCAGGCAACAGGCAACCCCACCCCCGCCGCCGCCAGTTCAATCCTATTGTATTCCACAGAGGGCTTCAAAGGCTGGGAAGTGGAGCACGGCGGGAATGGCTGGGCCGTGGAAAGGAACCTAACGCTGGTGCCTGGGGCTCCTGCCCAGACCTGCTTCGTGACGTCTTTCGAGTGAGTGAGTGATCCAAGGAGGTAGGGGGAAGAGATGGGGCTACCCTCTCCCCACCGTCCTCGCCCACTGCCACCTCCACCCTCTCCTTCATTTATTCAAATAAATGGTGACCGAGGATCTGCCAGGCATGCCAAGGCACACGGAAAATGCCGAGGGATCAGGAACCAGCTTTTTTTTTTTCACTTGGATTTTAAATGTGGGGTGGGGAGACACTGAACGCATAAACAGAAAATACTAATATCACAAAAGCCTTGAGAGGCTTACTCTGTGCCCGACGCTTTATATATAATGCTCAATAATCCCGACCACCACACTGTGACGCGGACACTGTTATTAGCTCCACTTAATAATAGGAAACTGAGGCACAGAGGGCAGCTGACACCTACGAGGTGGGGGAGCTGGGATTTGAATCCAGCCAACTGGCTCCAGAGCTTCCCATTGTGATAAACGCTACTAAGACCTCAAAACATTTTGATTCTCTTATCCTCATTCCCAACCCCCGTTTCCTTGTGCCCCCTCCCCAGCCAAGCATACCTACGCGGCATCACCCAATTTTCTGCAGTGCCCAGTACATTGGGGGTGAAGTGATCATCTCACTGCTGTTTTCATTTCTGTTTCAGTTTACTAATACGTCAGCATCTCTTCATGTGTTGTTTGCCCTTTTTGGGATGCCCTTTTTTCTAAGTTTTCTATTAGGGATCATGTCTTAATCTTGTTGCTACACAAGAATTCCTTATATGTTCTAGATGCCAGTCCCTTGTCCACCCACTGCAGCAATCTTCTCCCTCTTTGCCACCTATTATATTAACTGTGTCCACAGTGGTCTTTGTTCAGTAGAAGTCTTATTCTTTTTTTTTTAAGATTTACTTATTTTTGCATACAAGCTGGGGTGTAGGCCAGAGGTGTGGGGCGGTAAGAGGGTTCACTAGCGACAGTGGGGAGCAGAACAGGCAGATCGACCAAAATATATTGCTGAGGGGAGCAGAGGGCGAGGCAGGAGAGGTCTGCTGCACCGTGTGGGAATCTCCCCAGCAGGGCATTGAACCCGACAGCTCCACAGCGCTGCGCCTAACCCGTTGCACCACCAGGGAGGTCAAGTCTTACTCTTGTGTGAGCCAATTCAACTCCTTTTAGCTTCAGAATTTTTGAGATTTGATTTAAAAAGTTCCTCCCCTTAGATCCTAAAAATAGTCTTACACCGTCTTCTTGTAACCTCCTTATAATTTTATATTTAGATCTTGAATCCACCTTTGACTGTGGTGTTGGGTAAGGAGCCAGAGTGTCACCCCCCACCCCATATGTCGAGTCAGTTTTCTACATAAGAACCCACCTGTTCCCCATGGGTAAGGCCCCCATACACTCCTGGAGGTCCGTCCCCGTGCACTCTGTCCTGTTCCATCGGTCAAGTTCTACCAGTATAACACTTCTATCATGGCACATTCGAAATAGGGGAGAACGGTTTACAAAGGTGGAGGCAGACCACAGGGATAAGCCGATATGCCGGACCCCTGGGCTGGCAATGGCAGGGAAGGGCCATTACCCCCCCAGTCTGACGGGGTAAGAGAGGAAGCTGTTATACAACCGCAAAGACAGAGAAGACTGAGGAGAGGGTGCTGAGGAACTGTGCCCTCTCGCTGAGAGAGCCAGCCCCACGGTGAACCCCTAGGAGGGGGCCAGGGTAAATGCCCTCATGCCCTCCTCTCCCTTCCATGGCCTGCTGGAGCATCCTGCTGGCTGACTCACCAGCAAGTAGAGTAAGGGAGACCAGCCCATACAGGCAATACAGCCGTAGACCTCAGTCCCCCATAATTTAGGAGGTTCCAGAATTCCTGTTCAGATATCTGGGATGTGGGTCCCTCATGTCCCAGCCCCCATAAATGTTAGGAGCAAACTTGCATACAGGTCAGCCTCCTGGAGGCCAGAGGGGGTGGAGAACAGTAGGGGATATCAGAGGCCAAAGGGGATGCCCACCCACTTACAAACCCCGAACACCTGCTTTAGACAGGTTTCTCAGGCGAGGCTTCTTGGAGGCGGTGACTCCTCAACTGTGACTCCTGTGAGTGACAGGACTGCTCCCCCATACCCCCTTCCAGATGGTGCTTCAAGAGGCAGCTAGTGGACCTGGTGATGGAGGGGGTGTGGCAGGAGCTGCTGGACAGTGCCCAGATCGAGATCTGCGTGGCTGACTGGTGAGTGAAGAAGGGTGACCTGCCCCGGAGTGCAACGGGGGGTGGGGGTGGGGTTCTGCAAAAGGGGCTCATTTCATCAACCCCATCAACCCCAGGGAGTAGCCACGGTTCTGTGCCCCCTTTAGAGGGAGGCCGAGGGAAGGAGGGGAAGCCTTGCCCTAAGGGTTGCACAGCCAAGGAGGGGTGGAGCCCTGATGAGCCCAGAGCCCCCCACTCTGCACAACCCCTCACCCAGCAGGCCCTGGGGCTGTTGACATGGGGGCTTGTTCTGAAGTAAGACGACCCCTCTCCCTTCCCATCCCCATCGCTGGCAAGTCAGCCCTGGCCCCAAGGGTTCTGGATGCCTCTGGAGGGGGGTGAGCTCTGTGCTGACAGCTGAGGTTCAGAGAAGGCAGGGTTGGGACAGGACGGGGCACTAGTTGGCTTCAGAGTTTGCTCCTCCCAAATGAAACATCCTTCAAGCTGCTTGTGCTCCCCCACAGGAAGAGTCCCATTTCTTCCCTGGGGCCCCAGCTGCTCCCCAGAGCTGTGTCCACCCCACTGCACCCAGGTTCCCACCTCCTGTAGGCTCCTCGCTTAGGTTGCGGTTCCTCCCCAGAGCACTACACCCACTCCCCACCCCACCCTAGACACACACATTTGACCCAGAGCCTCCCAAACAGGGCTCTTTCCTTAGGCTCCTCCCCCGGCCCTGGCTCCACCCTCTGACCCTGGCTCCACCCCCTGAGCACCCAGGCTCCTCCCCCAGGCTTCCAAGTCTGGGGATCTCTCCACGCTGTGCGGATGTGTGTTATCATCACAGCGCAGAGAGTTCAGCCCTTGGCCCCGAGACCTGGGTAGGTGGTGGAGGGCATCAAGGCTCACCACCCCCGGCAGGTGGGGCGCCCGAGAGAACTGCGGCTGCATCTACCGGCTGCGGGTCCGCCTCCTGGACGTGTATGAAAACGAAGTGATCAAGTTCTCCGCGTCACCAAACCCGGTCCTGCAGTGGACTGAGCGCGGCTGCCGACAGGTGGGTCACGCTGTTCCTGTTCTCAGCCCTCGCTGAACAGCGATTGTAATAACGCTGATAGTCCCGGGCCCTTATTTTACATGCCAGGCCTGGTTCAAGTTGTCCAGTGGGCACTGACTATCTCCTGTGCGCAAGGCGCCGGGAACGCAGCAGCGATCCAAGGGGTCTGTGCCTTTCTAGAGTTGAGGAAACGAGGCACCGGAGGTTAAGTGGCCCAGTCACACGTAGCATGGAGGGCGGGTTTCAAGCCCTGGCCGGCTCCCACGCCAGTAACCTCTCCGGGCTCCTTCCTCCTCCTGACCGCCTCTCACCGCCCCCACCCCCACCCCAGGCAGGCTCAACATCCAGAGACCCTATTCCAATGAGTCAGATCACTAGTCTCCCCCGCTTGTAGCCCTGCCCCAGCTACATCTGCAAGTAAAAGCCCTAGTCCCACCCGTGGCTAGAAAAAGGAATGGAATGTGTCACCAGGCCACGCCTGGGACCAGCCTTACAAACACACCACCGCCACGAGGGGAAGAGGCCACCTGGCACAGGACTGCGTCCCGAGCAGAGACCAGGGAGGTAGGAATTGGAAGTGACAGCTAAGGGATGGGGGTGATGTAAGTGTTCCAGAACATTTGGTGGTGATGGCTGCCTAACACTGAAAATCACTGAATTGGACAGCTTCAATTTTGTTAGGCAAGTTTTAGCTCATTTTTATCTTAAAAATCTGCAAAAGGCAAAAAAGGTACAGTGGTCAGGTGACCCACAAGGCCCCACCTGGTCAGCCCATTACTTTCCTGACTGCACGGTCCGGACTCCTACCTCTCCCCTCATTCTGCTCCAGGCTGCTCCCACCTCAGGGCCTTTGCATGGACTGTCTCTGGTCTGGAACACTCTTCCTCCAGATTCCCGTGGGGCTCCTGCCCCTCCTCTAGGTCTCTGCTCAAATGTCCCCTCAAAGGCTGGGGCCTTTGCCAACTCACTTGACAACCCCACCTCCCCTGCACCGGGTCCCCTCTATCCCTTAGCTCTGTCTTCAGGGTGTGAGTCCCCGAGTAACTGTGAGCTTGAGGGGAGCAGGAGAGGGTCTTTATGCTGCTCTCTTCACTGCCTCCCCAGTGCCTCGAGCAGAGCCTGATACCCTGAGGATACCAGGGTACCCTGCTGGGGAGTGGGGGAGGAACCCATAGGTCCTCACCTGTAGCTCTCCTTCCCCCACGCAGGTCTCCCACGTCTTCACCAACTTCGGCAAGGGCATCCGCTACGTGTCTTTTGAGCAGTACGGGCGCGACACGCGGTCCTGGGTGGGGCACTACGGCGCCCTGGTGACCCACTCCAGCGTGCGGGTCAGGATCCGCCTGTCCTAGCCGGCCAGCCTGATCCGGCCTCTGGGAGGACGTGCCCTCTGCCCGATGCGTGGACATCGAGGGCGCCTCTGCAGTCGGGAGCACAGGCTGCCCAGTGACCGTGGGGGACCCACGTGTCTGCTCCCTGCATGCCTCCCGGGAGCCCCCGCTGCTGCTTTCAGCACGGCAGACACACTGGGTGACCACCCGGGGCCCAAGCCACGCTGCTCACGGTTTTCTCAGCTTCCGGGGTGGGAGGGCAGAGGGTGAAAGGCGTTTACTTTGCAAACTGCTTTCTCACGTGTCAACCGAGCACAAAATGAAGGACAAACCGGGACTTGTAATCGAAGAGGAAGCTGCCGCCAACCTGGGGAGCAGCTCCTACCCGCTGCCCGCATGACAGACTGCTGGTGGGAAGCCAGGGCGGGAAGACCCGAGGGCCCCAGGGGCATCCAAGGAAGCGCTGTCTGCATTTCTGGGGTCTCTGGGCTTCAGCCGTGAGGCCCATGCAGCCCTCACCAGCAGCCCCCTTTGGGCCAGACTCAGTTTCTTTCCAAATTCATGAGGCCAAGTATCCGCAGACCCCCACCCGGTGTCCCCATGGCGCCCTCCAGCCCTGCCCATGGGGCAGCTCACTTCCTGCTGGGCGACACCTCAATACTCAAGTCCACACACACAGGGGCTCCAGGAGCAAGGCCTGCTGGGAAGGAAAGCTCTCCTGTTCTGGCCCCCAGTGGCCCCGCAACTTCCCCAGCTGGGCACAGCCACCAAACTGGCTCAGTAAAGTTGGTGCTGAACGTGAGGTGATGGGGGTTTTCGTCCGAGCCATTTACTTGCCCGCAGCAGGCTCTGATCCCGAAAGGCCTAGTGGGGTGTTTCCAACAGTGAGGACTTCAGGGGGTGTGCTAAGCCCCTGGCTCAGAGACCAGGAAGTGGATGCTGAATGGCACCCAGGGGAGGTCTCTGCAGTTCTCCCAACAGCTCTGGGGCAGGCACGTGACCTCCGCCATCCTGCCCCGAGAGGAACAGACCCCGGCTGAAATGGCTGGCTGAGGCCGCCGGGCCAGGAAGCAGGGGAGGCCGACCCGCGGGGGCTCCAGAGCGAGCCCCGTCAGCACCGCCCAGCTCCCAGGGGCCACGCACATGCTCAGGTGAGGCCAGTTCTACTCTCGTTCCATTTTCCAAAGGAGGAAACAGGCCCAGGATGGGGAACAAATAAACCCCAAGTCACGGAACAATCAGGAGGCGGCGGCAAGCGCTGAAGTGGGTGTGGGGATCGGGGGAGAGCACAGGCAGAGAGCGACGTGCGGGGACGGCCACCCTGTTCAATCCTTTCAACTCCCCTTTGTCGCCAACATCACAGCGACCGCCATTTTTCAGGAGGAAGCTTGCCCAGGCCTCCTGACTCCCACCTTTAGCACAGAGTAGCCCCCTGAACGTGAGGTGAGGCCCGTGCAGCCTATTACGCAAACCCGACAGAGGGGTTAATGCAAGTGGAACTATTTTTTGGTAAAGGAAACAGAGGTCCAGCAGGGATGCCAGCAGTGAAGGCCACGAGGCCAGCAGCACTAGAGGTTCATGTGACCACCTGGAGGACATGTTTATTGCAACCCCTTCCCAGCACAGGGCAGGCAGTACAGTGTCTTGTCCAGGCAGACATGCGCCCCGCAACAACACACCCTGGGCCCTGTGGGCCAGCCCTGACGGAAGAGGCAGAGCCAGGATTTGAGTCCAGGAGTAGCTGCTTCCAGAGCGGAGTTGCTCCCCGAAGACGCCGCAGGGCCGAGGGGCAGGTTTCGGGAGGCCAGTTTTACTCTCACCCCTCACTTCTTTTTCTGCACGTGGCCACAGTCGTACTTGCCTCGCACGACAGTGAGCTTGACACCCGGCAGGTCCTGGGTCCGGCCACCCTGCACCAGCACGACGTGGTGCTCCTGCAGGCTGTGGCCCTCCCCGGGGATGAAGCAGACGGCTTCGCGGCCTGTGCTGAGCCGCACGCGGCAGCACTTGCGGTTGGCTGAGTTGGGCTTTTTGGGCTTGCGGATGAAGGTGCGCAGAACCACGCCCTTCAGCTGCGGCCGCCTTTCTGTGGGGCCCGGCTGAGCCAGCGCCCACTTCGCAGGCCCCCGGCGGTGCATCTGGTTCAGGGTGGCCATGGCGCGGGTGGCCCAGGGCCAGGGGGCAAGGATGAGGCCTGCAAAGACAGCCGGGAGGCCGGATTAATGCTGTTTAGACACAACGACCAAATCGAGGAGGCTCACGCTGTGCTGAGTGCATGGTCCTGTGTCAACTCATGCTGCCCCCACAGCCACTCTATGGGGGTGTTCCAGGAGGCATATTCCTGTCACCCACTTCCAACATCCTGAGCAGATCCGCTGGCGGAAACTTCAAAATTGGCCACAATCCACCTCTTTCTCCCTCCTCCGTAGCATTACAGGTCTGTCCATCCTCACCGGGCCTCCCCCCCTGTATCCTATCCTCCACCTCCCACATCTGCAAAGGCAGCCGGAGGGGCCCTGTGGACACCGGCATCACAGTCTGGCCCTCTCCTGCTCAGAGACCCCCGCGGCACAGCCTCACTCCGAGTCAGAGCCGACGTGCTCCCTGTGCCCACGAGGCTCACGTGACCTGCTCCCGTTCCTTCCCTGACCTCATCGCCCCACTCGCCCCCTCCCTCACACCAGTGTGCACACACCAACAGAAAGGAGCCCCGCGTGGCTGCGGTGCAGTAAGAGAAGGGCAGGCGGGCAGGACGGAGGGGCTGACCCTTGAACACCAGGGATGTGAACGTGCAAGCCCACTTAGGCTTCTGTCTGTCTGCAGCACCTACATCTGTGTTCAGCCAACCGCAGAAGTCGGCTGGCTAAATCCCCGGATGTAGAACCTTCAAATACGCTGTAAGCTATACAGAATTTCAACTGGGAGAGGGGGAAAAGATGGTGGGGGAGCAGTTTACGTAACACCCATGTAGTTCAAGGGTCAACTGTTTATTTCCAAGGCAGATCAACAGGATTTGCTCATGGACCGGATGTGGGATGTAAGAAAGGGCAAAGATAACTGGATTCTTTCTGCTAAGCACCTCGGGTGTCCCCCATAATGGCGACACAGGAAGGACTGAGAGACTTGGGCCATGAATGCCCTCTTAAGCTTCCAGTACACGGCTGAGGTCCACATCCTCTGTCACTTAGCAAGGATGACTTTTCACTTTCCTCCACATCTGGTCTTGGCTTGACTGTCCATTGTATGGCTCACGTTACAGTAGAATCCTCAAAAGGGAGGAGACCTTCTTAGAAATCTCGTCCTAGTGATACGCCTTTGAACAAGACTCCTCGCCTCCCTGTGCCCTTAGTCCTCATCTGCATGGTGGCACCATAACCACATTTCCCTCCTGAGCACACTGTGTGAGATCCCAGTGCCAACAAGCCCAGGTGGCCCAGGCAGCGCACAGGTGTCTTGCCCTGCCCTGCGATTCTTAATCAACAGCAGACGGATGGTGCTGAATGAAGGTCTGCAGACTTAGCAAGTGAATGAACGCAAGGAGCATGGCCCAAGAGAAGCACTTAATGTTTGCTGAAGGACTAAGTTCTGCCTGGCACATGCGAGGCTCTTGAATACACTGAATGACTACAAGCATTTACCGAAAAAAAAAACAAAAACAACAATTGGGCCAAACTCCAGAGTAGCCTCGATGCAACTGCTTTTCACAACTTGCCCTTGCAGTCCCAGCTCTGCCCACACCCACCACGTATCCAGTCCATCCAGACTGAAAACCCTGGTTCTCTCCTGGCGGCTCACAAGCCCCCAGAGGAGATAATCCCCATCTAGCCCCGTCTCTGCAGCCCAAGCAACCCACTCACCATAACTTAGGGACGTCTTGAGACCACGCAGAAGGCCGGACCAGGACATCCCGTCGCCAGCAGCGTCCCTGTGTTAGGACATAAGAGACTCAGAAAGGAAGGGAAAGTGGCCGTCGTCGAACGAAGGTGCAAATTCTCCCCGTCTCGCTGTCGGTGGCTTCTGGTTAAATCTAAGGAACTTCCTCTGAAGGTCTAACCACACTGCTACTAATAAAAAGTCCCTCCGTAAATTTAGCCTCGCTCTGAATAGGTTCTCGGGCACCCGGCCGCCCCGCCCACGAACAGGAGTAAAGGGGAAACTGAGGACACAGGAGGTGAGGGGCCGAGGACGCCACTGACCTCGCTCCAACCTTAACAGGGTCCACAGACACGCTGAACGCGGCCAGTCCCCTCCCGGGGTTACCTAGGCAGGGATTGGCTGGCTCTGCCTCTGGCGGGCTGAAGGGGCGGGGCACAGACGACGACTGGGCGACGACAACATCAATCTCGGCACGGGCGGGACTCAAGGGACCACAGCTTTGCAATTGGTCTAAACGCAGAGAGGGCGGGACGAAGGGTGCGTGACTCCTTGTCCCCTATCCAAGATGGCTGCGTCCATAGCACGGCGTTTGTGGCCTTTGGTGGCTGGTCGGGGGCTCCGGCCCAGAAGTTGCGTCTGCAACCAGACCCAAAGGCGGAATTTCGTTATGGAGAGACGAGACCGGAACCTTCTGTACGAGCACGCGCGCGAGGGCTACAGCGCGCTCCCTCAGCTGGACATGGAGCCGCTGTGCGCATGCCCTGAAGAGGCGGCGCGCGCCCTGGAGTTCCGCAAGGGGGAGCTGCGGCCGGACGACCTGCCCGCGATCGTAAGTGCGCTTGCGCGGGGCTGGGGCGCTTTGCCCATTGGCTGTTGTCCTTACGGACCAATGGGTTTGTGAGATCCTCTCCGGCAGGGGGACAGGCTTACCCTGTGAATTTTAGTTCCTACCTGAGTTTAGCCAATGTTGGGCTTGACACTCATATGCCAGTTATCGTCTGAATGCCAGGGTCCTACTGTCTGGACACGCGTTGTGCACATGTTCCTTAAAGCGTACCAGGTACCAGGTCTGCTCTGGGAATTTACTATGGTACCAGTTCCTCTGCTCTGACCTTATGCCAGCATTACTCTAGGCCACAGAGGAAAATGGGGGTGGGGGGGCGGGGGCAAAGATGTGAATCAGAGAGGTGAAATCCTTCACCTACCCCACAGTAGCTGGCAGTTAAATAGGGTTAGTTAATGAAGGAATGATTCTACTGAATATCTCAGGACCACCTACTATGCCCCAGGTGTTGAGAATCAGGCAGTGAATAATTATTATAATTACATAATTATAATAATAACATAACTATAATAATAACATAGTTATCATTAATAATATTAATGATATATAACACTACATCCCGGGGAACTACAACCGGAGTCACCAGCTGGTATGCTGAGGCTAGAGGGGACCCCAAAACCCCTCTTAGTGCTTTATAATATAAAGTTTTGCACATATACATGTAAGTAGCACAGCAACCTCATTTTATCAGAGGGCATGCTAAGATTTAGCTCCATGTAACCCCTTGGCATCTGGACCCTTCCATCTTTTCCCTCTGTATCCCTTGGGATAATGTCCCCTTCAGCTCTCCTCAGGGGCCACATCCACTCCAAGGGAAAAAGAAAGACGGTCAGTGCCTGATCCCACTGCAGGTCCAAGTACCCACGGGAGGAGGCTGCAGTGGGCAGGGGACAGTGGCCATTTAACCTCCTTCCTCCTGTGTCCACGCGCAGATCTCCATGTGGCAGGAGCTGAGACAGCTGCAGGAGCAGATCCAAAGTCTGGAGGAGGAGAAGGGGGCTGTGGCCGAGGCTGTGCAGGCCCTGCTGGTGAGCCTGGGGCTTCTGGCTGGGTGAGGGGTAGCAGCCAAGATGTCCCTGGCTGCCGGCAGCCAGGCATTCACCACCTCACATTAAGTCATCCAAGTTCAGGCTTCCCTGGATGGGAAGTGGATGAATTAGCAGTGCTCCCCAGCAATCCTGGCTAAAGTTTTTTCCTCCCTCTGCAATGCCACTTCACTAGGCTGGTTGGACCTCAGTTTCCCCTCTCACAGTTCCAAGCTGGCTGCCATAGCACAGCATCTCCTTGTGTGACTCAGCCACCAGAGGGAGAAAATTACTTCTCTGGCTTGAGCACCTGTTCCCAGAGAGGGAAGACCCTCCCTGAAGCCTCCAGCAAAGTCCCCTCATGTCTTTTATGCCCAGATGCCCCATTCATACACCAGGCATCAGCCAAAAGACTTCACAGGGCTCAGCTACTGAATGAGCCAGTCCTCTGGGCCCACATTCTCTGAACACGGGCTGTGTTGGGGGAAGAGGGACATAAGCAGTCAGGGGTCTGTGCAGAAGGAGCGAGGAGGGCAAATGGTCTTGGGCTAGACAGCCAACAGCACCTGCCACCAAGAGCCTCAGAATTATCACAGAAATAAAAGTGGACGTGTATAGAGTGATCGTCATGTGCCAGGCACTAGCTGAGCAGAGTTAGGTGCCCTGGCCCTGTTTGAACTTTCACCCCTCTTGTTTCCCCCTCCCCACCTGCCACTGAATCAGCCTAATCACCTCCTCTGTCTGTCTTCTACCAGGTAAACCAGGACAACAAACAAGTGCAGCAGGTACTCCAGGGAGTTGATGTCCTATCCCCAGTGGGGGTGGGCAGCATGGAGACCACATCCATCATGAATCCCCCATCGTTTGTGGTAGAAACAGAACTCAAATAGGATAAAGGAGAAATCCAGGCTCTATGAGTCATGAAACTAACATGCTGGCTTCAGGTACAGCTGGATCTAGGTCCTGGCTCCAGATGTGGTTCTGCTTCCCTTTCATTTCTAGATCAGCTTTCTCCCCTTGGAGAGGGGAGAGGCAGGGTCAGGTGCTAAGAGGCCTACTTCCCTGACAGCTCCAGCCATGGCTCTGGGACTGATTCTCATGACCTCGGCTTGGGTCATGTGCCGGCCTTTAGGCCTAGCAAGGCAACGGAATGTTCTGGTGGGCGGCGTGAGTTATGTTCCTGTGAATATGCCACGTGGTGGTGAGGGGAGGTTCTCAAAGGAAATTTAGGATGTCGGGCCAAAAGAGGCAACAGATGTCCACCACGGCAGTTCTGTGAGCAAGGATTGAGGTCACGCTAGTTGGGGGACTGCCTACCCTCTCCCAGGCTGACCCACTTGCCCTGCCCCCAGGCCCCCCAGTATCAGAATCTGCGGGCACGTGGCCGGGAGATCCGCAAGCAGCTCGTGCTCCTGTACCCCAAGAAGGCCCAGCTTGAGGAGCAGTTCTACCTGCGCGCCCTGAGGCTGCCCAACCAGACCCACCCAGATGTGGTAAGAGCTGTGCCAGGAGGCCGGGAGCCCAGGGCCGGCCAGGGGCCGCCTTCCTGACTCGTGCTGTCTCCCCGCAGCCCGTCGGGGACGAGAGCCAGGCCCGCGTGCTCCATGTGGTCGGAGACAAGCCAGGTGGGCCATGCCCAGGCCAGGGGACCCAGGCTGGGGGAGGGGGCTGCTGGGTCGGGAACTGTACCCCTGAGAGCTCCTAGCGCTGCCAGAGGTAGCGCTTCCTGCCCCTTGGGGAGTCTGTCTGCAGGTCCCCGGTTCTCATTGTCTCCCCCACACCTCAAGGACTTTCTTGGTCTTGTGTGTTTCTGTCTCTCTTTGACCCCCTTGTCCTGGTCCCTGTCTCCCTGGCCTTTTCCTCCTGGCGTGCTCTGCGCCTTCCCTTCTCCGCACCTCTCCCTTCCCGGTGTTCCCTTCGCTTTTCCTGCCTACCCTCTTGGCTTTCATGCCTCCACCTTCCCCGCTCCATCTCTGCCTCCATCTTCTTCTCTGTCTCTCTCGTCACGGTCTCTCTTGTCTTCCTTCCTCTCTGTCTCTTTCCTGTCTCTTTGTCTTCCTGCCTTTCCTTCCCATTGTCCTCCTAATCCTCTCTCTGTCCCTGTTCCCCGTCTCTCTGTCCTGCCCACCCCATCACCCCCTTGCTTTGCATTCATACCCAGCTTTCTCTTTCCAACCCCGGGGCCACCTGGAAATCGCCGAGAAACTCGACATCATCCGCCAGAAGTGAGCACCCCCCACCCACCCCCCAGCCCAGCCCTCTGCCCCGCCAGCTGGCTGCCGGCTTGTCGCCTGGGGCTCTGTGTGGGGTGTGGAAACGCCGGCCTCGCCCAGCATGAATGTTTGATACCCGGCTCTGTCTGGCAGCTGGGGCTCTGCCCGGGGGTGCTGGAGCCCCCCTTGGCCCCCGTGCACTTGCCTGTCTGCCCGTCTGTCTCCAGGCGCCTGTCCCACGTGTCGGGCCACCGCTCCTATTACCTGCGTGGGGCCGGGGCCCTCCTGCAGCACGGCCTGGTCAGCTTCGCCCTCAGCAAGCTCGTCCGCCGGGTATGGGCCAAGACGGGCCGATTCTGAGGGTTCAGGCAGGGAGGGGGTGAGCTGCCCCAGCCCGTTTTCAGAGCTTTATGTGTATTTAGACACAGCAATGAGGAGATGCTCTCATTACCCCCCCCCTTAAAGATGGGGAAATTAGGTCCTGGAGAGGGGGGTGACGCCCCCGGCCTGGGGGCTCCTGTGGCGCTGGCCCGACGTGCTGTAGCCACTGCCTGCACCGCCTGCCCATCTGGGAGGCGCAGTCCACTGACACTAGAGGGGCACAGGCCGAGGAGAGGGCACTGGGGAGCCACAGCAGGCTCTAAGCAGGGGAGGGATGTGGCCAGATCTGTCCTTGTGAGCATGTCCGGCTGCCCCCCCATAGGACGGAATGAGCGAGAAAACCACAATGCACCTGCACAGAAGGGTCCCAGGGTCAGCCCCCCCCCCGCCCGTGCTAGCCTCCTCAGCGTCCCCTGAAGTGGAAGGGACTGTGGCCCGACAGGGGTGCCACTGGCCCCCTCCACAGTGTTCCTTCTGCAGGCCCGAGTTGGGGTCTGGTGGGGTCCTGGCTGTGCTGCTCACTTCACCCCTCCCCTCACAGGGCTTCACCCCCATGACGGTGCCAGACCTTCTCCGGGGAGCCGTGTTTGTGAGTGAGGGCCCTCTGTCGCCCATGTCCAGCAGTGTGTCAGGCCCTGTTCTGGGGCCCCAGCGGGAGGCCAGCCTGGCTCCCCCGAGACTTTCCTGGGGCTTGGTCGAGGGGTTCAGCTCAAAACAGGGGGTCCAGGCAATTCCAGATGCTTCCTGAGGGGGAGCAGAGGGTGTGCCCGTAGAACGGAGGAGGCCCAGGTTACCTGCCCCCTGACCTTTGCGGCCTGGCCTCCACCCGCAGGAAGGCTGTGGGATGACGCCAAATGCCAGTCCATCCCAGATTTACAACATCGACCCCTCCCGCTTTGAAGACCTCAACCTGGCCGGGACAGCAGAGGTGGGACTTGCAGGTGAGCCTTCCTGGGGGCAAGGAGGGGTGTGAGGTCACCTCTGGTGTCTTCAGAGCAGGAGGGATTGTGGGGGACAACCAGGATCATCTGGGGCTGGAGCTGCCGTCCCAGGGCCGACGTGTACAGTTACATAGGTTGTTGACTGCGTAAGAGAACAGGGAAGCTCAGCCAGACGCCCTGCTGTGAGGCTGCAGCTGCCAGAGGGGATCCTCGCAAAGCCCTCCTGTCACCGCCTGGCTGGCTGACCTGTGCCCTCTCCTCCCAGGCTACTTCATGGACCACTCCGTGGCCTTCAGGGACCTGCCAGTCAGGTGACGTCCAGTTCCCCAGGCCGGTCTGTGGTGTACCCTCTCCCCTCCCTGACCTCGCTTCCCCTGCTCCCCCAGGATGGTTTGTTCCAGTACCTGCTACCGGGCAGAGACACACACGGGGAAGGAGCCGTGGGGGCTGTATCGAGTACACCACTTCAGCAAGGTTGGCGTTACTAGGACTGCAGTGGGGAGTCACCCCCAGTAGAGCAGGACCTCCTGACTCCTGTGCCCCTGCCCTGACCCAGGTGGAGATGTTTGGGGTGACAGGCCCTGGACTGGAGCAGAGCTCACAGCTGCTGGAGGAATTCCTGTCCCTCCAGATGGAAATCTTGACAGAGCTGGGCTTGCACTTCCGGTAGCAGGGGCGGTCGGGTAGGAAGGGGGGGACGCTGAGGCAGATGATGGAGGTGGAGGGAAGGGAGGAGGGACTAGCTCGGTATTTCCCCATCTTGAAAATCCTCACCACTTTTCCCTCTGCCCCTTCTTCTTGTGTTAGGGTTGGAGGTGGGGGTCTCTGTCAGCCTAAAAAAACCTACATGGGCTTATACGGCAATAACAGCAGTATAAGCGACACAGGGCGAGCCATGTTGAGACCCAGGCCCCTTCCCTCTCGTTGCTCCCCATCCCTAGGGTGCAGGGACCAGGGTGGCTTTTCACCTGCACTGGGGAGGGACAGAGGGCAGGGTACCACCTTCGCTTTAAGGGGATGGCTGACCCGTATATTGCAAGCCCCGTTCCCGCTCTCACCCTGTCAGTCACACTGAGGTTTGAAGAGAGGCTGAGAAATGGGGACTTTTTTCTGGGTGGCCCATTACCAAAACCGGGTTGGTATTAGTAGGAGGTGAGAATGGCCATGGCGAGCTACCTGGAGGCTCAGCCACACAACCTCCCTCCTCATCCATCAGCTCCTTTCCTGCCTCCTAGAGCCATCCTCTCTCGCCACCCCTGCCCCCTGCCATGATGAGCTCCTCCTTTATTAATCCTCTGCCCTCTTATTCGACTGCCTTCTCCCATCCGCCCTATTTCCTCTCTCCTGCTGCCCCTCCCTCCCCGCTACCCTCACCTCTCCCTCCCTGGCCTTCGCCGTGCCTGTCCGTGGCCACAGGGTGCTGGACATGCCCACCCAGGAGCTGGGCCTTCCCGCCTACCGCAAGTTTGACATCGAGGCCTGGATGCCTGGCCGCGGGCGCTTCGGCGAGGTGAGACCCAGCCCGGGTAGGGACCGGGCACAGGTCTGCCCTCCACAGCTGACCCCTCAGTCCTCCACCGCCCCCCACCCCCAGGTCACCAGCGCTTCCAACTGCACGGACTTCCAGAGCCGCCGCCTGCACATCATGTTCCAGACAGAGGCCGGGGAGCTGCAGTTCGCCCACACGGTGAGGCCGCGAGCCCCGCCCACCTCCACCCCTCCCGGCGGCCGGGCTGGGCCTGAGCGTGTGTCTCTCCCAGGTGAACGCCACGGCCTGCGCCGTCCCTCGTCTCCTCATCGCCCTCCTGGAGAGCAATCAGCAAGAGGTGAGGGCACAAGGAGCCCACCTGGAGAGGCAGCGGGTGGGGCTGAGGTAGGGGCGGCCCCCTGAGATCTGCTCTGTCCCCAGGATGGCTCGGTCCTCGTGCCCTCTGCCCTCCAGCCCTACCTGGGCACTGACCGGATCACGGCGCCCACCCATGTGCCTCTCCAGTACATTGGCCCCAACCAGCCCCAGAAGCCCAGGCTCCCGGGCAGGCTGCCCTGAACTGAGGACTCATCAGCCCGCACGGGGGGCGCCCCTCCCTGGTGCTCCGGGGCCCTGGACCCCTGGGACCTGCCTTCCCAAGCCCGTCCCGATACCTGCACTCCTCAGCGGGCCCCTGGGCTCCAGGCACCCCCGCTCCTGCTTCCGCAGGTCCTCAGTGCAGTCGGCAGCCCTGCTGTCACGGGAGCCCCCGCACAGGCGGGGGGACATCTGGGGACTTGAAAGTTCTGCGGATGGAGAGGAAGAGGCGGAGAGGCCTGCGTCCCTCCTTCCTTCTCCCTCCCTTGGGCGCTCAGCAGGAAGCCCCCAATAAACAGAACAAAGGCCTTTGGGGGTCTGTGAGCAAGGGAGGTGCCCTGGTGTGTCTGCCGGGGAGTTACCTAGGCGCTAAATCTGCCAGCGGTCTACGGCCATAGGGCTGGCTGGAAGTGCCCAGCGCAAGCGGTGGGTGACGGGGGCCTCTGGGACGCGATGGCATCTGCCGCTGAGCTCCGGGTGGGGTTCTGGTAAGCGGCACAGACCCGGGGAAGCCAGAACGCGCTCTTCCCCCATGTGCCCGTCTCAGCACACGCCCCCGGCTGCCCGCTCCGGCCACACCGTGTCTGGCCTCCTCTCACGTCCCTCACATCTGCCTCCGGTCCATCCGCAAATCCCGGCAGCTCCACCTTCCAAATATTTCCAGACCTGACCTTGCTCTCTGGGGCCCTGGCCCCCCTGGGCCTGCCCAGCGCTATCGCCTGTTTGAAGAGGCCCCACAGCCTTTTCCTTTTCCCTACACCCCCTTCCCCATCCCCAGCACACACTCGGAGCCACGGGGACCCTGCAGACACCTGGGTGAGGGCCCTGCTCAGGCCCTCCCGTGACCCCGCCTCAGGAAAGGGCAGTGTCCCGGGGGCCACCAGGCCTGGAGGACCTGCCCCCCGCTGTGCTCTGGCCACCCCCATGGGCCTCGGGGTTCCAACTCAGCGACCTCGCCCAGGCCTCTGCCCCTGCTGGTCCTCTCCCGGCCGCTGCTCCCCACCACTGATGACTCAGGCCTTCGCCCAAATGTCACCTCCTCAGAGAGGACTTCCCTGACCACTCCAGTCTACAGTAAAAGCCCCGGCCCTCAGTGTCTACACCCACACAGGGGTGACTCACCAGGCACCCCACCCACCTTGTGCGGATTTGAGTGTTGTTGCTCTCCCCCCTCACAAATGACTGCCCCAAAAGGGCAGGGGAGTTGCCGGGCTGCTCACAGCCGTGGCCCCAGGGCCTCAAGGAGGGCCGGGCATGCCGAGAAAAATGGCTGGGCTGGAGCTGCTCCAGCGGTGCGGTTGGCACCGGCACTGCCCCCACGACCCAGCACACCCGCTAAGTTAGCTAGTCCTCAGCACAGAGCCTCGCCTCCTAAATGAGGAAACGGGCTGAGGTTAGCCAGTGGTCCCAGGACTGAGCTGGCAGTAGCCAAGCTGGCACTCGGGCAGAGCCAGCTACGCCCACTGAAGAGATGTGTTCATGAGACCCATTTTCCAGATGAGGAAACTGGGGCTAAGGAAGCAAAGGAGGGGCTTGAGTTCGATCTGGAAATGGCTGTCTGGATTTGAATCCAAATCCGCCAGGATTAAGTCATCAAACGCTGTTTCTCTGGGGAGAGAAGCCCCCACTCTTTGTACTGGCGCTCGGGGACTGGGTGTAGGGAGGAGCGGGCACAGGGCGTGGGCCCCCATGAATAATTGAGGGTCTCAGATGGGTCGCCACCTGGCAGCTGTCGCTCTGCCATGGGCAGGGAGGGGGCGGCACTGACATCACTTCCTCCCCTGCGGGGTCCCCGGCATGGGTTATAAGGCGCTTCTGCCATGGTCTGCACATCACTGGACCCTGATCTGGAAGCCCCGGCATGCAGCGCCAAAGACCCGCCTCCGTGCTGCTCTTGCCGCTGCCTCCGCTGTTTGCGCTGCTGCTGGGCGCGGGTGAGTGCTAGAAACCTGGGTGCTGGGTCCCTGGAGCAGTCCCAAGAGCAGGGACTTGGGTGACCCAGGGCAAAGCCTGGGGCGGGGGGTGAATTTCCAGGTAGGGACGGTGCACCTGGTAGGTGGGTTGAAGTGCCCATGGGGTGCTGGGTGCCTTGGGAGCTGGAATCAGCACCAGGGACAGCACCGAGGTCGCCTCCTGCACTCATCTCCTTCCTCCGCAGCATCTGCAGCTCCCTTGGCACCAAGACCTTCCAGGGAGGAGGTGAGCGTGGACCCCTTGCCCTGCCCCATCTCTCTGGGGCCCTCCCTGCCCAAGCCCCATCATCCTCATCTCCTCTCTAACCTTCCAACTGCTCTCACTCGCCTGTCCTGTCCTCACTCTCTTCTCTGACCCTTCACCCCCAGCTGACCCGCTGTCTGGCAGAGGTGGTCACAGAAGTGCTGACGCTGGGCCAGGCTCAGCGAGGCCCCTGCATGGCCCTCCTCCACAAAGGTAAGGCCTGCTTCCTCGTTCCTCTCCAGAGCCCAGGGCTGCTGAGGAAGGGGTGCCCTCTGGGCACCAGCACCCTCTAGCCTGAGCCAGCACAGCCCTGCCCAGTGCATGCAGTTTGATGGGGCCCAGGGCCAGCCCCACCCCGGCGCTCCACACAGGGGCAGAGACTGTCCCGCTGCATTTAGCCTTCCTCTCCCAGCCCCGGGGAGCCCCTGTGTGGGACCGAGGGCAGACGCGGAGCTCCTCGAGGTCCGTTTCCCGATTTGCCGCCCAAAGCACTCTTCTTTTTGTGCCAGAGATGTGTAAGGCAGAGCCCTATGGCTGTGTGGCCAGCGAGGAGAGAGGCCTGCTGGCTGGGGGCTTCAAGAAGCGGGAGGCTGGGAAGACAAGGTCCAGCCAGGTGAGGGACGAGGAAGAGGAGGCAGCGGCGAGGACACACAAGTCTGAGGTGCGCGAACAGGCCATCCGGGAGCAGCTGCACAGCCGGCTCCGCCAGGAGGACGAGGAGGAAGAGGCGGAAGAAAAGAAGAGGCCGGAGGAGACCTTTGAGGGCCTGTGGAAGCAGCATCTGGAGGGCAGAGGGAGCCCCCAGAAGCGGGTGGCAGAGCAGGCCAGCGACGAGGAGACAGCCCAGTTTGAGGCAGAGGAGAAGGGCATGCAGGTGCTAGAGGGGGGCCGCGGCCTGTGGCCGGGGGCCGAGGGGGGCCGAGGAGAAAGGCACGAGGACCACCGTCCACTCCACCTGCCGGAAGCTGAGGCCAAGCAGCAGAAGGAAGAGGCTTCCGAGAGGGAGGTGAGTGGAGGAGGCCGTGGGGGCACTGGGCGGACCAAATGGACAGTGTAGTTACTGGCAAACAGCTCCAGTGTTGGGCCACAAACAGCAAGACCCCCCACAAATGGGTCGAGTGACCAGAACTGGGCAGCACCCGGTAGCAACATCCAAACGGCTGCTCTCCTTGGCCAAAGGGTGTCCACACTGAGTGGCTTCCATTATGGTCGCCAAGCAGCCGCCGTCATCGCGTCTGAGCCTCCCTGGCTGGTCCCAAGGAGGCAAGCTGGCCACATGAAAAGTGGCTGCCGTGCCTGGGCCCCTGGGCCCAGAGGGACACCACCGCTGGGGCGTGGGAATCAGGAGTCACCGTGAGGGGGGTCCCCCGAGAGCCAGCCCGCCAAAGATGGGCCGTGACCTCCCGCGGGGCGCCTCTGCTAGCCCTGCCTGCAGCCGGCGACGGCAGCAACCACAGGCCTCGGAGCCGGCCGGTTTGCCCGAGGTGACTCCTCCAGGACCGCTGTGGTCACAGGCCACCCCCCAGGTGCCCCTGCAGGAGCCGACGGGCCCGCCTTGGAGGGCGGCGCTCACCCTCCCGCTTCCGTCCCACCAGGAGCAGGACACGGTGCGGCTGCAGCGCATGAGAGAGGAGCTGAAGGAGGCGGCAGAGATGCTGGGGGAGGAGCTCCGGAGGGAGGGCTGACCCCTGCCCCCTGCCCTCCTGCCTGCACTTCGGCTTAGTACTGTTGATCCCCAGCCCCCACCTCACCTGGCACCCCACTCCCCTCCCCCTCCTGGCAGAAGCGGGGAGAGCACACCTTGGGACAGCTGAGGGGTAAGGTCTGAGCTGGGGGGAGGGGCTGGGCTCAGACCCACGCAGGAAACCCCGACACCCCGACACCAACCCCGTGGCCCCGCCCCGCCCCTCTGAGTAAATAAAGCACACAGAAAACCACCGGGGCTGACTGTGAGCGCTGACGGCAGCAGGCCCGGGGACAAGCGGGAGGACTGGGGGGGCGACCATCGGCCTCCACTCTGGTTTTGGACTGGGATTTTATTAAACTGGAAATTCTATTAACAATGAAGTCAGATGGGGTCGTCGGGGAGAGGTTTTGCGGCTGGGGTGGGAGGTGGCTGGCTTTGGCCCTGGCCACTGTGGACCACGATGTCGTCGTATTCATCCTGGGGGCAGAGGGGGCCAGGCAGAGGGGTTCAGGTGGCTGCCGCCGGGCCTGCTGCCCAAGTTCGTCCCCCTCCACCCCCATGAACCGGGCCTTGCCTGAAGCCCAAGTCCAGCTACTCATGGTCCAACTTCCCGGCACCTGCGTCTCCAGCCTCCCCTTTCAAGGCCTTAGCCTTGCCGAGTTCTCACCACTGCAGCCACGGGGCCCCGCTTCCAGCCCTCCCTGCTGCCTTCAGCCCAAGTCCTCCACCCGGACCGTTCAGCCTCATCCCGGGCCCAAGTTCTCTGCTGTCTGCTCGCCAACAAAACCTCTCCGCTGGCTAAGGGCTCGCCCCTCCGCTGCCCGCTTATCGGTCCCTGCAACCAAGGTCTCTTCTCGACCCGTGCCTGGGTCTCACCTCCGCCGCCGCCTTCACTTCTCAGCCACCGCGGCCCCAGTCCTTCCCGCCACCGCTTCCAGGTCTGCCCTGACCGCACCCGAGGCCCCCACGCCAGCAGCCCCAGGTCTCAATGCACTACCCGCTTTCATTCTTCCCCTGCCCACCTGCCGTTTACCCTAACCCCCCGCCGGAACCCCCGTCTTTCCTCCTCACTCACGCCCTCGTCCCCGCTGTCACTGTCGCTGCTGCTGGTGCAGGGGCCAGACTTGTCTTCCTCATCCTCGGGCTCAGGGGCTCCGTGCACACGGAGGAGGCGGGCGAGGACGGGGTTGGGCCGGAGCGTGGCGCTGCCCAGCGGGGTGCGGCCGCCGTACATGCGGGCCGTAGGGTCGGCGCCTGCCTTCAGGAGAAGCTCCAGCACGTCGGCTGCTTGGGCCTCAACCGCCAAATGCAGGGGGCTGCGGCCACACGTGGGCTCCTGCAGGGTGCAGCAGAGCTGTCGGAGTAGGCCCCACCCAGGCTTGGGGACCCCACCCCCTCCCCACATTCTCCCTAGGGCGGCTCACCGGTTTGTTAAGGTCCGCCCCGGCCTCCCGGAGCAGTCGGACCATCTCTGCGTCTTTGTGGATGATGGCCACATGGAGCGGGGTGTGGCCTGGGGATGGAATGGCGGGCATCAGCGACGGCGGGGGGCGGGGGGCAGGTCTGGAGGGGGCTTTGTGGCCTGAGGGTGACTGAATTTCTGGGGCTTGCAAATGTCTGTCTCAGGTGGTCTGGACCTCTCTGGCAGTGCCACTGACTGGGGAGCAGGAGGTCTAGGTCCCACTAGGGGTGAAGGGTCTGGGGTCTTCGGAAAGGACGCCTGGCTCTCAGGGCCAGGATACCCAGGCCTCTGCTCTTACTGCACTGAGACCTGAGTCCCAAATCCCTGGGTCTTGAGTCGTGAGCTTGCGACATGGGCCCCCAACATCGGGTCTGGGGTGGGCTCAGTTCCTTTGTGGGGTTGCCTAGTCCCGAGTAGCAGGGCTCAGAGGTGAGGGTGGTGGCCTCAAATACCAGGGACCAAATAGATGGGGTCTTTTTTCCCATGACTCAGGCTGTCCCTGAACCCCGAAATCAATCTCGGGAACTTGGCCTGCCAGAGTGTCAGAGGGCCTGTTCCATGGGGTGCCTCATCCCAGCTGGGCCGGGACCTGTGGTTTGCAGAGCAGGCAGCGGTTCAGGGCGTGCTGGGCCTTCTGGTTGGAGACCGGGGCCCAAGATCTGTATCTTAGTAGCGCCAGGCCTGCAGGTGACAGGTCTGGGTCCCAAATGGTCTCCAGGTGGGTGTCCAGGTGGGGATCCTGGGGGTCCAATCTGGGGTCTAGTGGAATTCCTTGGCCCCTATGTCTGGGCCCCTAAAGTCTCAGGATTATTCAAAGGGCTGAGTCTTGAATCTGGGGAGCTAAGCCCTGAGCCGGGTGCCGCCTGGAAGCCGGGCCCCTTCCCATTGGCCGGGGACCCTCACCCTCGTAGTTTTCAGCCTCCAGCTGCAGTTTCCAGTCCTCCTCGCTCTCACCCTCATCATCTTCCTTCTCCAAGTCAGAATACAAGGCAACAGGGGTGTGTTCGGTGTCAGGGGCAGGGTCGGTGTCAGGGGTGTGGCCAGAGCTCTGAGAGAGGTAGGTGCTGGAGGGTCCCCTGGGCCCCCGGGGGCGGGGCCGGAGCAGCACGTTAGCGCAGGCGTGCGCCCCCATGCGGCAGGCCAGATGCAGCGCCGTGTGGCCACCGCGTTCCGCCACCTGCAACCTGGCACCCGCCGCATACAACTTCTCCACGGTGGATGCCTCCCCCAGGATGGCTGCCAGGTGCAGTGCTGTCTGCAAGAGCAGAGGGCAGGGGTTAAGGGCCGCACTGAGAACCCTGGCCCTGAGTTCTAGACTCTCCCCGGTGCAGCTCACCTGGCCCAGGTCATTCTGCAGATCCAGGTACTCAGTGCCTGCTGCAAAGCCTAGGAGGAAATCCAGGAAGGGCTCGTGCTGATGAATCACAGCCAAGTGCAGAGCTCTGCAGAGAAAGGCAGGGGTCAGAGGCCAGAGGTCCTTCCTTCATTCAACAAACACAGAGCACCTACAGTGTGCCAGGCATTCTGACCAGCTCAGGAAAGAGCTGCCTGGCACCTGGGAGGGCCAGGTCAGAGTTAATGCAGCAAATTTGTTTACTCGGTGTTTAATGAGTGGGACTTCCAGTTTCTCCCAAGATGAAGTAGTATGAAGCGATTTCCTTCCCATCTGAATCAACCTGAACCAATCAGACATGAAAAGGACACAAAAGGAGAGTCGAAACACCGGGCGCCACAGAGACAGCCGTGCTTGGACACAGGGGACAGGCCGAGGGCGCCGTCAGGTCTTCCACCCCACTGTGCGCAGAGGGGTGCCGGGGGGCTGGTGGGTGGTGAGGAGAAGGAGCTGAGTCTCAGGAGGGCAAGGCAGAGTGCCTGAGAAGAGAGGGCGCACAGAGAGCCCCCCAAAGATTTGAGGGAGACGGCTCGAGTACTGGCTTTTCTCTGAGGTCATGCGGGAGTTGAATTCTGGAACACCCCTTGGAGATGCTGTGTAAGCGGCCAAGGTGGGGGAAATACAAAGCTAATGTAGGCAGAGCCACCTCCCGCGGGTAGGTAAGATTTTTTTTTTTTTTAAGATTTATTTTTATTTTTGCATACAAGCTGGGGTTCAGGCCAGAGGTGTGGGGCGGTAAGAGGGTTCACCAGAGACAGAGTGGGGAGCAGAACAGGCAGATCAACCGAAATACACTGCTGAGGGGAGCAGCAGACGAGGCAGGAGAGGTCTGCAGCGCCATGTGGGAATCTCCCTAACTAGGCATCGAACTTGCACCGCCGCCAAGAGCTCCACAACACTGCGCTTAACCCGTTGCGCCACCAGGGAGGCCCTAGATGAGATTCTTTGAAGGGGGAAAACTGGGTCCTAGACAGAGCACTCAGGACTCACCAAACAAATCATAAAAGCAAAACCCAAAAGGATCAAACTACTTGCCATTTAACTGCACCCCAGAACAATGACCCAGCCCACCAAGGCAAAGTCCACAAAACCTGGCATTTAATCCAAGCTTCCGGGCAGGCAAAAAAGGAGGAAGACATGTTCCCTGCTGAGAATAATCAAGCACTTGAAACAGACCCAGATGCTAGAACTCACAGAGAAGTGCTTTAAAACTGCTCATTTTAGGGCCTCCTTGGTGGCGTAAGGGGTTAAGTCTCAGTAGTATGAGGCTATCCGCAGCGACTGCAGCACGAGTTCGATCCCCGGGCCAGGGAGCTTCCCACATGGCGCAGCAGACCTCTCCTGTCTTGCCCGCTGCTCCCCTCAGCAGTGTACTTCAGTGGATCCACCTGTTCTGCTCCCCACTCTGTCTCTGGTGAATCCTCTTACACATACACACCTCTGACCTACATCCCAGGTCTTATATGCAAAAATAAATAAATAAAAATAATAACTGACTGCTTAAACACAAATAATAATGTATAGAGGTGTGTATAACACACATATGAGTAAATGTATGATAACAATAGCATAAAGGCCAGGAGGAGACAATAGATAAATACTAAGGTTCTTCACTCTAAGAGAAATAGCATGATAGCATTTGCAGGTGGACCACAATACATACAAACCCTGAAGAAGGGACTGGCAAACTTTTTTTTTCTTTTATTTATTTTTGCATAGACGAACTGGGGTGTAGGCCAGAGGTCTGGGGCAGGGGGTGAGAGAATTCACCAGAGACGGAGTGGGGAGCAGAACAGGCGGATCTACTGAAATACACTGCTTGAGGGGAGCGGTGGGCGAGACAGAAGAGGTCTGCTGCACTATGTGGGAAGCTCCCTGGCCGGGAATCAAACTCAGGCTGCAGCAGTGATATCACTGAGACTTACCCCCTAGGCCACCTGAGAGACCCAGCAAACTTTTTCATTATAAAGGGCCAGATAAATTTTGTAGGTTTGGGGGACCCTAAAGTCTCTCTTTTGCCTACTTAACTCTGCGGTTGAGATGCAGAAGCAATAAATAAACAAATGAACATGGCTATAGTCCAAAAGAACTGGACTACAGAGGCTAAAATTTGAATTTCATATAGATTTCACTCGCCACAAAATATTCTTCTTTTGCTTCCCCACCCCCCCCCCAGCCATTTAAAAATGTACAAACCATTCTTAGTTGACAAAAGCAGGTGGCTGATTGGATTTTGCCTGGAAGTGAGCTTGCCAACCTGTCTTTCAAAGCAACCACAAAAATAAAAACCAAACAGTTAAAGCTAATAAATCAACAACAGAAATACAATGGCAATAAAATTTACTCCTACCATACCAAAGGAAGGCAGAGAAAGAGGAAAAAGGTAAATAAAGAAGCGATAAATAGAACACTGATAAGAAGATGAAAAACTTAAATGTGAGCATATCTGTAATTAAATTAAATGTATAATTAAAAGGCAGAAAGGTGAGGCTGATTAAAAAAATGAAACCCAACTATATGCTGCCTACAACAAACATACCTAAAATAGAAATATTTTAAAAATAGGTTAAAAGTAAAAGGGTGGGGGCCTCCCTGTTGGTGTAGGGGTTAAGTCTCAGCGCCATCACACTATCGCCAACCTCTGCAGCCTGAGTATGATGCCCGGCCAGGGAGCTGACCCACATGGCGCAACAGACCTCTCCTGTCTCACCTGCTGCTCCCCTCAGCAGTGTATTTCAGTGGATCCACCTTTTCTGCTCCCCACTCTGTCTCTGGTGGATCCTCTCATTTCTGTACACCTTTGTCCTATACCCCAGTTGTTCTATGCAAAGAAAAATAATAATATCAAAGTAGATTTCAGAGCAAAGGGATAGAGAGGTTATTTCATAACAATCAAGAATTAAGAAGAAGACATAGTAATTCTGAACATTAGTGCCCCTAATAACAGAGCACCACATTACATGAAGCAAAACCTAATTAGAACTACAAAATGAAATAGACAAATCCACAATTATTACTGATTTCAATACCTCTCTCTCTCAATAACTGATAGAACAAGCAGACTGAAAAGGCTATAGCAGATTGAACACTCCAAACCAACACAACCTCTTACTGACATTTAGAAAATACTACAACTAACAGGAGAAGAGACATTATTTTCAAGCATACACACAATGCTTTAGGCCACCTTCTGGATCATAAAGCAAATAAATTTGAAAGGATTCAAATCATACACAGTGTGTTCTCTGTCCACAATGCAGTTTAATTTAAAAATCAATTAAAGAAAGATGTTTGGAAGACTTTCTAGATATTGAAGGTCTTCCAAGTATCTGTAAGTGAAATGACATATTTCTAAACCACCGGTCAAAGAAGAAATCAAAAGAGAAATTAGAAAGTATATGAATAAAATGAAAATAAAAGCACGACCTATCAGAATTGGTGAGATGCTGCTAAAGCAGGACTTTGAGAAATTTGTAGCGGGTAACACCTACATTAAAAAAGAAGAAAAGTATCAAATCAATGACTTCAGTTTCCACCTTAAGAAACTAGAAAAAGAAGAACAAATTAAAAACAAAGTAAGCAGAAGGAGGGTGGGGAGGGGAATCAGAACAGAAATCAATGAAACAGAAAGCAAAAAAGGAAGAAAAAAAAAAAAAGAAACCAAAGCTGATTCTTTGAAATCAATGTTAACTGAGTCACTGAGGATACAGCAGCACAGGAAAAACCAGGTACAATTTCTCACTAGGGCCTTTACAACTTTGTTCCTTCTACTTAGAGCGTACTTCCCCAGGTAATCCACTTGTCTCATTTCCCTGCATTATTTTTCTCAAAGAACTTACGACCTTCTAACATACCATTTTTCATTTCTGTCTGTCTCCTCTCTCCTTTCTTTCTCTCCCCTCTACCTCTTTCTTTCCTTCTCTTTCTCTTCCTTCCCTCCTTCTCTTAGTCTGTCAGTCTTTCTTTCCTTCTGTCAGCCTGTCTGTCCATATATCACTAGAATGTATACTCCACAGGGCACTGGCTGTTTATTTTCTTCAGTAATCTACACCAGCACCTACATCAGGGCCTGGAACACGGAAGAGTTCAAGAAATAATGTGTACCAGATGATGCCCTGCTCTCCCAGAGTTCATAGTTTCTCTTTGAATGTCAGATCTGAAGATCAGTCAAAAAATAGTAATTGACTAATAAGTATTTTAGTAAAACCATTTTCATGTTTAAAAAAAATAACTTTGAAGATTACTGTTCAAAGGTGGTGTCTTAGGGCCTCCCCAGTGGCGGAGCGGTTAAGCGCCGCGCTGTGGAGCTGTCCGCAGCAGCTAAGCGAGTTCCATGCCCGGCCAGGGAGATTCCCACATGCTGCGGCAGACCTCTCCTGCCTCGCCCGCTGCTCCCCTCAGCAGTGTATTTCTGATCTGCCTGTTCTGCTCCCCGCTCTGTCACCGCCCCACGCCTCTGGCCCGTACCCCAGCTTGTATGTATAAATAAAAAAATAAATCTTTTTTTTTAAAAAAAAAAGGTGGTGTCTTAGAGTCAAAGGCTATGCATTATATTTTGGAAATCAAAATTTAAGGCTCGTGTCAAAGACGATATTTGGAGGTTAGAAGTCAGGAGGAGGCTTTCCTGACTCAGGAGGGCTCAGGACTTGGGTCTGGAAAATCACTCGAGTTTTGGCATCAGTGGATAGAGATGTGGAACTCTGAGGACCAGAATCCAAGAAAGCAAAGTCAGAAATTATTGGGTTATGGTGAGAGTTGGACAGGACATTGGTTTTACTAAAGGTGGACTTAGGGGCTACACACGTCGGGAAATCAAGCATCGAAAGTTACATTTAACAGCGAGAGGACACAAAGCCGGGCTCAGAGACTAACAGGGAATTAGATGTGGGATCAAGGGCCTGGCTGGACAGTCTAAGGTTCACTCACGTGTCCCCATCTTCAGTGACGTAGCCGAAGACAAGGGGCGCCCACGACAGCCCCGGGCCCAGCTCCGCGCCCAGTGCCGGTCCTCCGGGGGCCGCAGCGTCGGGACCCAGAGAGCCCAGGCCGCTGTCGCACCATTCGTCCACGTCCGTAGTTTTCTCTAAGCACGCGACCCCGGCCATGGCCCCCGAAGCTTCAGGGGCCCCGCGGCCGCCCGCCTGTCGCTGGGCTCTGCCTGGAGCTCCGGCGCTTCCGCCCTGCTGGGAATTCCCCAACACGCCCCCTGAGTCAGCCAATCAGAGCATATTAAATAGCACACGCCCCGCCCCGGTACCACGCTATGACCAATCCGAGTATACAGAAATGCCGAGGCTCTCCACCAGTTCCCACATTTTCCGGGCGCCCTTTACCAACATGGCTGCCATCGCCTGGCACTCTGGGACTCGTAGTTCAGCCTTGGCTTGTCGGCTTCATCTATGAGGGGCGCGCTCCGGCGCGGTGCGAAAGTGTGTATGCGCCGCGGTGGCTGCTGGGAGTTGTAGTTCTCTGCCTTATCTCTACACACACACACCCGTTTCCGGTGTCGTCACGGGACAGAGCAGTCGGTGACAGCCCCGAGGGCCCCTGTCCCCGCACCCATGGCCGAGCCGGATCGTGAGTCGGGGGCCCGGGTGGGAGGGTCGGGCCGCGCCGGGGCCTGGCTGAGGTCTACAGGCCCCGGGGCCCGAGGACGGCGTGGTGGGACAGGACATCCGGGCTGCATGAGGCGGTGGAGTGGGATTTGGGGGTCCGTTGCAAAGTTATCTTTTTTTTTGCGAAGTCGGTGGGTTTCTGGATAGCGAGGTTTTAAAGCTCGATTGCCACGTCCCCCAAGTTTGTAATGATCGCGAATTTCTCGCACTTTGGTTGCTGAGGACCGTTGTTGCTAAGAACTTAGGTTGCTGCGATCCCGGTTACTAAGGGTACCTGGTTGTTAGAGGGAACTGCAGAACGCTAAGGGACCCCTAGTGTCCCCTCCTAACTCTTCCCCCTGTTTCTTGTACCTCTCCTAAACGAACCCACTGCAATTCCTCCCCAAACCCGCTTCCAGTTGGTGTAGCTCTTATCTTCGTTCTTCCTTTGGAAGTTCGCTCCTCTTGTAAACCTGTCCCTTCCCGCACACACACTCACATACTACTGTGTCCTTCCTTACTCCTCCAGGTCCCCCACCATGCCCTGTATCTTTTACTTTCTCTTCCCTCTAAACCTTCTGGTCCTAGACTGTTGCTTGCTAAAGCACTTCTCACCCCAACCCTCTCCACCTCAGTAAGATCTGCTTTTGCCCTGCCCCATATTTCCCGTCTTACCACCACTCTCTAGCCCAGTATAACTAGGTTAGTGGGTCTTCTTGCCCCCACCCCTGCTTTGAAGTTCTTCATTCCCCCTTAACCATTCCCCCCACTGTAACCACGTCTGCTCCCCCTCCTCCCCCAGCCTCTGACCCTCTGGAGACCCAGGCAGGGAAGGTGCAAGAGGCTCAGGTGAGATGGGGGGAAGGGTGGAGGGAAGGAGAGAGGTGGACTCGTTCCCACACCCTAATGGGGGGAGGTGGCAGAGGGAAGACAGTTACCCCGAGGGCCCTCAGCTCACTGCCCTAATCCCTCACCCCTGAGATGGTGATTCAGCCTCCTGGGAATGATGGGTTCTGGGGATCCCGTCATAGAAGGGTGTGCAGCCTCAACCCCAGGTCTGCTCGCCCAGACTTTTCTCTTTCCTTGCCACTTACCAGCCCCCTCCAACCTCATTAGTGCCGGGTCTTGGAGAAACGTGTCTGATTTGGTCCCTGGACTCGTGGGCTAGTGGAAACTGATAAGAAAAGTGGCTTAGAGTTCAGAGTCAACTGTGGGATCAGGAGATTCCCCCAGTCCCTTCCCTGGAGGGCTACACAGGCTGGCCTCAGAGCCACATTGGGATACAGACACCCGGTGGGAAGTATAGACTCGGAATTCCCACAGGCAGGATGAGAAATAGTGTTCTGTGCAGAGGGTCCATTGGAAACCTGGTGCAGGACCTGGGAGCAGGAAAAAGTGAGGTGTGTACATAGACTGGGGGTTGTCCACTGGCTCTACTCATGGTTAGCACCTGGCCCCTGACTCCCCCACTGAGCATGCCGCTTAATGCTTTATGGGCACATTCTCTTTTCGTCTTCCCGGCATCCCTGGGGTGGGTGAGGCCAATTGTGGGCATTTTACAGATGAGGAGTGTGATCAAGAGTTGTTAAGTAACTTGGCCTCATTTCCTCGGCTGGAGGAGCAGGGAGCGGTCTGTGACTCACGGACATGTCACGGAGAGGTCATGGAGAGGTAGTAAGGCCACCTGGGAGAGCCTGGAAGACCCTCCCAGCCCCTCCCCCGTAGGCCAAGTTGCCCCATGTCCTGGGCAGGGTCCTTGAGTCTTTCCAGAGAGCCTCAGTGTCTGCGGCCCTGAAGCAGCCCCAGACTTGGGATCAGTGTTCAGAGCTGGGCTCCGGGGTGCATGGCGGAGGGCACCAGGGTTTCCCGTCAGCCTGGCTTCTCCCTCACCTGGCTTCCAAAGCACCACTGTTGAGAAAAAGATTTCGTGTTAGAAAGGGCAACTCAGTCCAGAGGAGTTAGACCCCAGGCTGTAAACTGCAGCATTGTCTGTAGTAGGGCAGCCCTGGAAGGCACCCAACTGCCTGAGCAGGGTTAAATGAACTGTGGTGGTCTCTACAATTCAACATTGTAGCTGCTGGGGGGGGGGGGTGGCCTGCAGTTGCACTATGGTCTGGCCCATTTCTGGAAAATGAATGAGTTTTACATCCAAAGGAAAATCTGGAGGAATTACTGTTTTACTGCTAATAGTGGTTGTCTTGATGGGGGTGGTGGAGGGAATGAGCAAGGCAAGCACCCCAAAGGGATGCCTTGTCTGACGCTTAAAGTATTTGCAAAGCTTATGCAATCTTAAAAAGCAGTCACAGCGCTTCGACCTCTTTGGAAGGGAGGTTCCTATTCCCAAGGCTTGGAACCAGGTGGGAAGTGGGAGAAGGGGTGTCGGGAGGGCTTGGGTGCATGACAGTGAGCGGATCAGCAGTGTGGTTAGATCTGTGCTGGGTTGTCCTGGTCTAGCAGGCAGCCATGATAGTGGGGGACAGTGGCAGACAGCTCTGGAGGACCTCTCACGTACCAGACCCTGTCCTCCAGGCTGGGGATCCGGTGGTGAACAGGCAAATCCTTGGACATCATGGCGGACTCCTTGGTGTTTGTGACCAGATGATTAGACGAGAGAAGCCAAAGAGAAGGGCCTTTGGGGTGAGGGGAGTGGCCCGCCCAGGCTGTCACTGAGAACAGCAGAGTGGATCGGAGGTGGAGATAGGCTGGGCGCCTCCGGAGGGGCCAGAGCAGGCCGGGCCAGGGGGCGGGAGGCCACAGGTCCTGGTGGGAAGGCAGGCAGGTTGGCAGGGAGGCAGCTGACGGATTGGGAGATGGACGTCGAACTAAGATGGGGCCCAGGAAAAAAGCAGGTTTGGGGGAGATGCTGAGGCCAGCTTGGGATGCAATGGGAGTGAGGTACCGGGGGTCACTTTGGACAGGGTGTCCAGGGGGGAACCCCGGATCTGGGGACAGAGAAGTGACATCACCTGTCCTGGGCCCAGGCCACTGGCTGAGGCAGGTAACCAGGGCAGGTGGAGAGAAAGCAGGGCCCAGGGCAGAGTCTGAGCCTGTGCTCTGGAGCCTGGCTGAGGGGAGCAGAGGATAAAGGGAATGGAAAGGCCAGAAAGGTGGGTGTGGGGCTCCCAGCAGGAGAGCCCAAGGCCTCTCCGTGGGCGTTAGTCTCAGGATGGACTTGGGTAAGGAGGCCCTCAGGGACAAGGGGGTGCAGGGCCAGGCGGCGGGCATCTGGCATGTGGCCATGGCCCCATCAGGTGGGCTCACTGTTTTCCTCCCCCGCAGCCTGAGGCGGCCTGCTGCGCCTCATCTCGGCAGAGCACTCCGCGCGCAGGGCGCTCCTGGGGAGAAGCGGGGCTGGGTTTCCCACGCGGGCCGCCTGCCCAGGGCCCACCCCACCCCATGCTGCCCCTCCACCGCCCCTCACATCCTCAGGCCCACCTCCCAACCAGAGCCTTTCCCCAAACCGGGTGGCACCCCCACCTCTCCCACTAACCCCACTTGGGCCTGGTCACCTCACCCCACCCCTTCCAGGACTCAGATACTGACAGTGAGGGAGGAGCTGCTGGCGGAGAAGCAGAGAGTGAGTATCTCCCCCTGGGCGTGTTCATGGGGCGGGGGAGGAGTTGATTCAGGGGGCCTAGGGGATACCCCTCACCTCCAAAGGGCGCCACTTAACACATGTAATGGGGTTCTGTGCCAGCGCCTGAGGCCCCTGGCTGGCCAGGCATGGAGTTTGCATTGTGGGAAGGTGGGGGATCCCAGGGCTGGAGAGGGGTCCCCCAGGCATCCGGCTGAACCCCCACCGCTGTCTCTCTTCTCCGTGGCCAGTGGACTTCCTGCGGAATCTCTTCTCCCAGACACTGGGTCTGGGAGGCCAGAAGGAGAAGCTGCTGGATGAGCTCACCCTGGAGGGGGTGACCCGCTACATGCAGAGCGAGCGCTGTAAGTCCCTGCCCCCCGGGCCCTCCCTCACAGGGTAGCGTGTCGACCCCACAGCTAAATCCAGAGCCAGGCGTGGCCGATGCCCCATGCTGCTGTCGCCACCCCGAACCCTTCCTGCTGTGCTCGTGTGTGTCGGGTAGAAGCAGCTACCCGCAGCTCCAAATGCAAGCCCCGCCAGCCCAGCAGGTCTGACGGGAGAGCGCATCTTTCTCCCAAACTCCCAGATACTTGTCCGAGCCAAAGAGCAGAGGTGGCTCGAGCTGGCCTGGGTCGGGTCGAGGTCCCTGGCCCCATGGCCGAGTTTCTCGCCAGGCCTGGGTCGCATCTCCAGGGACTTGAGACTGTGCTCTGATTGGCCAGGCCTGCTTAACAGAGTGAAGGGGATGATGTTCGTGACCCCCCCACTGGGCTGTCAGGGGTTAAATAATTTCGTATAGAGGTAAGTGCCTGGAACAGAGGCCGGCACAGCACAAGAGCTATTAGGTGTTCCCTGGGACTGTGATCACAGGAGGCTGTTTCAGGTGTGGTGCCCACACACCGGCGCCTCTCGGCTGGGTGACCGTGCAGTTAGTATTTCTTGCTGCGCGCCGCGCTCACCGTGTCTGAGAAGGCAGGCCCTCCGCAGCCCTCGCACGGAACAATCGGCCCTTTGAGCGTCCTGAGTAGTCCTTTGTTGAAGATGACTTCTCCAGTTTCCCTGTCTCCAGCTGCTGCCGGCTCCCC
>PVIJ01013733.1:30453-43966 GCA_004024925.1 Scalopus aquaticus | reverse complement strand
CCTATAGTCCTGTTATAAGTGAAACCATTCGATATTTTTCTCTTTCTTTCTGGCTTATTTCCCTGAGTATGATCCCCTCTAATTCCATCCATGTCGCTGCAAATTGCATGTGTTTATCTTCTTTCCATGCTGAATAGTATTCCATTGTGTATATGTACCACATCTTCTTGATCCAATCTATCTCTAGGTATTTTTTAATTCTTTGATTTCATTAATCCAGTGGTCTTCCAGTAGTGTGGGTTTCAACCTCCATGAAGTAAGAGGGTTCCTTGTTTTATTTTCATGGTTTATTTCTAGTTTGAAGCCTTTTGAAGATAGTTGGTATGATTTTGATCTTAGTATATCTGTTGAAGTTTGTCTTGTGACCCAATATGTGATCAATCCTGGAGTATGATCCGTGTGCACTTGAGAAAAAATGTGTACTCAGATTATTTTGGGTGCAGTGTCCTATAGATGTCTGTTAAGCCCATGAGGTTTAGGTCCATATTTAGAGCTCTACTGTCCTTGTTTAATTTTTGTCTTGTTGATCTGTCCATTGGTAAGAGTGGGGTGTTGAAGTCTGCTACATACGTATTTTCTCTAATGTCTGTTTTCAGGGATAATAATTATCTTATGTATTTTGGTGCTCCTTCATTTGGGGAGTATATGTTGATGAGTGTCATTTATTCCTGATGTATTGTCACCTTAATCATAATGTAGTGACCGTCTATGTCTCTTTTTACCTTTTTTAGTTTGAAGTCTGTTTTATCTGCTATAAGTATAGGTGTTCCTGCCTTCTCTTTTGTTCCATTTGCTGTAGGATTGTTTTCCAGCCTTTTACTTTCAATCTATGTTTATCTTTTGTAGTTAAATGTGTTTCCTGAATACAGCAGAAGGTTGGGGTCTGTTTTTTAATCCAGCCTGCTACTCTATGTCTTTTTATTGATGAGTTTAGTCCATTTACTTTTAGAGTTAATATTGATATGTTGTATCCGTATTTGCCATTTTGTTTGCCTTTTTGTGATTCTATTCCTTACCTTATTTCTGTTCTTCCTAGTCATTGCTCTCTTGGTTTTGACTTCAAGGTTTCTTGTAGTATTTTTTGGAGTGGAGATTTAGTAATAATGAATTTATGAAGTTTCTGTTTGTCTGAAGGTCGTTATTTTTTCTTCATAGAGGAAGGAGAGATTTGCACGGTATAGTATTTTTGGTTGACATTTGTTGGTTTGGAGTTTGTTAAATATGTCACTCCATTCTCTTTTTGCCTGTAGTTTTTCTTCGGAGAAGTCTGATGTCAGCCTGACTGGTTTTCTTTTATAGGTTATCTGTTTCTTTGCCCTCCTCATTTTCATTATTTTTACCTTGTTGGACAAAAGACCAGAATGTAAGACCTGAAACCATAAAATATGTAGAAGAAAATATTGGCAAAACACTACACGACATACATCTCAGGAATATCTTTAAAGACACATCCCCAAAGCACAGAAAGTGAAGGAAAAGATAAACAACTGGGATTACATCAAACCAAAAAGCTTCTGTACAGTAAAAGACACATTAACCAAAACAAAGAGACACCCAACAGATTGGGAAAATTTTTTTGCAAACAATACAACTGATAAGGGACTGATCACAAAAATCTACAAAGAGCTCACACAACTCAACAAAAACAAAGTAAACAATCCAGTCAAAAAATGGACAGAAAAACTAAAAGGACACTTCTCCAAAGAGGAAATGCAAATGGCCAGCAGGTATATGCAAAAATATTCAACATCACTCATAATCAGGGAAATGCAAATCAAAACCACAATGAGTACCACCTCACACCAGCGAGAATGACACACATTAAACACACACACACACACACATACACAAGCAACAACAAATGCTGGAAAGGATGTGGAGAAAAAAGAAATCTCCTACACTGCTGGCAGGAATGCAATGTGGTCCAACCACTATGGAAAGCTTTGTGGAGGTTCCTTAAACTACTAAACATGGAGCTAACAGATGTCCCAGCAACATCACTACTAGGAATCTACCCAAAGGACACAAAAACATTAACTCAAAATAATACCTGCACCCTTCTGTTTATTGCAGCACTATTTGCAATAGCTAATATATGGAAACAACCGAAATGCCCAACAATAGATGACTGGATAAAGAATATGGTACATATACACAATAGAATACTATTCATCAATCAAAAAAGATAAACTCATGCCTTTTGCATCAACATGGATTGAGCTAGAAGGAATCATGCTCAGCGAAATAAGCCAGAAGGAAAAAGAAAAATATCAAATTGTTTCACTTATTAGAGGAATATAGGGGAACCAAATAAGGGATCAGGAGGAAAAAATAACAGTAATAACAATAATAATAATAAAAAAAGCTAGCAAGTAACCATAAATAAGAGACATTCTGTGAGAGACGGGAGGAAAAGGGTTCAAAGCAGGGGATAGAAGAGCACAAGGGACTATGTTGATGGTTCATGTGTGAATTGGTGGTGGGAATTCTACAGGTAATATACAATAATATAAAAGATATAAATAAAAAATATATATTAAAAATGTTTTAAAAACTATATCAAAAAATAAAAGTAATTTTAAAAATTAATAGCTAAAACAAGCAAAAATTATTGTAAATGCAGCTAAAAGAAAGGAAGTGTGCTATGTGTTGCAAGATAATCGAGGATAGCAGTCCTTTATGTCTTGGCTCAGCATTCCAGGCTACTTTGCTCACAAGGAACATCCATATGGGACATTTTTCCATGATGACCACTCTAGGCAAAGAGGAGGCTGAAGAGCAAGAGTGAACTGGAGAATCAACTTCTGGCAATTAAATGTCCCTACTCAAGATGTGACCCAAGTCACTTCTCACATTTCACTGCCAGGACAAGTTCTGTGACTATGTCTAACTTCAAGGTGCAAGGGAGAATTATCTTCCCATGTGTCAGGATGCAGAGAAGATCAGATATTGGAAAATACCTATGCTCGTTAAGGCATAGTAAGATAAATGTCATAAAAATGTTGGGAAAGAAGGGTTAAGGGTGTTCCAGAGCAGGAAAGCAAACACACACAGGATGTCAAGTAATAATAGACAATTCTGTTTTTTTCTGTTTCTTTTTGTGGAAGGAGGGAGGGAAGGAAGGAAGGGAGGGAGAGAGGGAAGGAAGGAAGTTTGCTTCATTTTTCTTTACTAGTAGGAAATGATGTGTTGGGGCTCCAAATTCAATCCTAGCTCCCAAGATGATTGATTTGGTAGCACCACAAGACCTCCATGCTTTCTCCAGATTTTTGTTCTTTTCTCTTTTACGGATCTCAGATAGGTGACTTAGAGAAATGGGGTCTGTGTAAAAATTTCTGTTAAGGTTATAGCAGGCTTCATTCTACATTCCAAGAACATTTTTATTACTTTTTGAAGACATGGGACTATTTTGCACAAAGGAGTGGCAAAGTGTCTAAGCCAATGATAACCCAAACACTTTACCTCTATCTTGGCGTTTAGATGCTTCTTTACAAAAAGCCTAGAAATTCAGTAGAAATAATGACAGATGATCATACTGAGCTTACACAAATAAAATAAAATAATCTCAGAGCTTCATAGAAAAGTGAAAGAGTGAGAGAGAGAACGGGATTTTCATTCTGCCTCTAAGCACTTCAGAGGAAGGAACTTGCAGTGACTGGCCCTTTTATTTTGTTTGCCTCTTATCTAATTCTTACTTATAATTCAGCAAGAATAAAAGGACAATATGAGAGTACAATTTGCTAACAAGTAGAATATTTCCTTAACATTCTGTATTAAAATTAGAATGATCAAATTATTCCCCAAATGTTTTCAAAGTTACATGGAAATGTGCACTACTACATATAAAAGGGTGAGAAAATTCTAGCTGCAAACTGGATATATACAATAAATAAAATGCAATTTATTTATATTTTAAAATTATATTTGATGTCTTCGGGAATGTGAGGCCTTAATCAAATTATTTTCATAGGCTTTACCTTTGATAAATCATGAAAAGCACCTAAATCTCTTTGAAGACCTCCCTGAGAAGTATCATTAATCACAGATGATCAGTGGACAGTTATTACAGCTTCTCCAGCAAAAATATGGGTCTGCCTGGTTCTGAGCTGAGAGGTGATTAAAAATGAGGGACTTGGTATTAGCTGTATGTATTAGAAACTGGGAATAGGCCATGTTAAAGCTACCAGACTCATTTTTTTTCCTCATACTAAAATAGCCTGCATAAGGAAGAAACAAAATATGATCTTTAGCTATAATGAGACTACAGGAATATTCACATGGGGAATAGTGCTAGAGATGACCGCTGACTGCCAGCATCACCTCAGAAGGCAGTAGGGGATAATCACACATCCACTTGACCATGTTCTTCGCCATAAGACAGATATTACTCTAAGGGTGATTGCATCGATTAAGCAAAGTCTATATTGGGTTTTGATAGAGTTACATTAATGTTGGCACTTTATTGTTGTTTACTTTTCCAATTGTGTTCTACAGGGCCACCTTTTGTTTTCAGGCCTTCTTTATTTTTTAAATTTTTAAATTTTTTTTATTATTCATATCTTTTACATTATTGTGTATTCCCCATAAGTTACTCACCACCGATTCACCTGTGAACCATCACCATGGTCCCTTGCACTCTTTCTCCCCCATTTTGAGCCCTTATACTCCCCCTTCCTTGCTGAATGTCTCTTTCATATTTGGTTTCCCAATATTCCTGTTATAAGTAAAACCATGCGACATTTTTCTCTTTCTGCCTTATTTCGCTGACAATGATCCCTTCTAATTCCATCCGTGTTGCTGCAAATTGCATGTGTTTATCTTTGCTGAATGCTAAATAGTATTCCATTGTGTATATGTACCACATCTTCTTGATCCAATCATCTACTTTTGGGCATCTGGGTTGTTTCCATATATTAGCTACTGTAAATAATGCTGCAGTAAACATACAAGTCCATGTATCTTTTTGGATTTAATGTTTTTATGTCCTTTGGGTAGATTCCCAGAAATGGTATTACTGGGTCATATGGAAGCTCCATTTTTAGCAGTTTGAGGAAACGCCATACAACTTTCCATAGTGGTTGGGCCAGTTTGCATACCACCAGCAGTGTAGGAGAGTTCCTTTATCTCCACATCCTCACCAACATTTGTTGTTCCCTATTTTTTTTAATGCGTGCCATTTTTACTGGTGTAAGGTGGTATCTCATTGTTGTTTTTATTTGCATTTCCCTGAGTATGACGGATGTTGAACATTTTTTCATATGCCTGTTGGCATTTACATTTCATCTTTGGAGAAGGGTCTTTTAAGTTCTTCTACCCATTTTTTGACTGGATTTTTTTCTTTGTTTTTGTTGAGTCGTGTGAGTTCTTTGTAGATTTTTGTGATAAGTCCCTTGTCTGTTGTATGGAGTGCAAAATTTTTTTCGCAGTCTGTAGGCTGCTTCTTTGTTTTGATTAATGTCTCTTTTGCTGTACAGAAGACTTTTTAGTTTGATCTAATCCCAACTATATATCTTTTGCTTCACTATCTTTTCCTTCACTATCTTTTCCTTCACAGTGCTGCGGTAACATATGGGTGCAGCTATCCTTTTTGATTAATGTTTTTGTGTCCTTTGCATAGATTCCCAAAAGTGCTATTGCTGGGTCATATGGAGGCTACATTTTTAGCAGTTTGAGGACTCGCCATACAGCTTTCCATAGTGGTTGGACCAGTTTGCACTCCCACCAGAAGTGTAGGAGAGTTCCTTTTTCTCTACATCTTTGCCAGCATTTGTTGTTGCCTGTTTTTTTTTAGTGTGTGCCATCCTCACAGGTGTGAGGTGTTATCTCATTGTGGTTTTGATTTGCATTTCTCTGATCACAAGTGATGTTGAACATTTTTTTCATGCACCTGTTGGCCATTTGCTTTTCTTCTTTGGAGAAGTATCATTTTAGCTCTTCTGCCCATTTTTGACTGGACTGTTAATTTTGTTTTTGTTGAGCTGTGTGACCTCCTTGTAGATTTTGTTATCAGTCCTTTATCAGTTGTACCGTGTGCAAAGATTTTCTCCCAAATAGTAGGATGTCTTTTTGTTTTGATTATTGTGTCTTTTGCTATACAGAAGCTTTTTAGTTTGATGTAGTCCCAGCTGTTTATCCTTTCCTTCATTTCCTTCACTTTTTGGGATGTGTCTTTAAAGATTTTGTTGAGATGTATGTCGTTTAGAGTTTTGCCTATATTTTCTTCTATAAATTTTATGGTCTTACATCTTACATCCAGGTATTTTATACATTTTGATTTGGTTTATGTGCATGGTGTGAGGTCATAGTCTAGCTTAATTTTTTGTATGTAGCAGTCCAGTTTTCCCAGCACCATTTATTGAACAAGCTAACCTTGTTCCATTGAATATCTTTGCTCCTTTGTCAAAGATTAGTTGTACATAGATATGTAGATTTATTTTTGTGCTTTCAATTTGATTCCATTGATCTGTGCATCTGTTTTGATTCCAGTACCATGTTGTTTTAATTATTATGGCTTTGTAGTATAGTATTGAGTCTCAGAGTTTGATACCTCCATTTTCTTTCTTTTCAGTCAGGTGAGCTTTAGCTATTTGAGGTTTCTGTAGTTCCATATGAATTTCATCAATATTTGTTCTATTTCTTTGAAGGATGTCATTTAGTTATTTATCAGAATAGCATTAAATCTGTAAATTACTTTTGGTAGTATGGCCATTTTGATAATGTTAATTCTTCCAATCCATGAGCAGGGGATGTCTTTCCATTTTTTTGTGTCTTCCTCTATTTCTCTTTTTTTTTTAAAGATTTATTTATTTATACATACAAGCTGGGGTACAGGCCAGAGGCGTGGGGTGGTGAGAGGATGCACCAGAGACAGAGTGGGGAGCAGAACAGGCAGATCATAAATACACTGCTGAGGGGAGCAGTGGGCGAGGCAGGAGAGGTCTGCCGCACCATGTGGGATTCTCCCCGGCTGGGCGTCGAACTCGCATCGCGCACTGCCGACAGCTCCACAACACAGCGCTCAACTGCTGCACCACCAGGGAGGCCCCCTCTTTTTCTCTTAATAGTGTTTTATAGTTTTCTTTGTATAAGTCCTTTACCTCTTTTGTTCGATTTATTCCCAGGTATTCATTTTATTTGGTTTCAGTTTTGAAGAGGATGGTTCTCTTAATTTCTTCTTCTTCAGACTGACTGTTTGCATATAGAAAAGCTACTGACTTTTGTGCGTTGATTTTGTATCCTGCTACTTTATTGAACTATAATTTTGCATAGTTTCTCTATGGAGTTTTTAGGATTCTCTATGTATATTACCATATCATCTGCAAATAGTGACAATTTAAGAAATAAGAAATAACTCAAAGAAACCATCTAATCTCCCATCTCAAAGAACTAGAAAATGAACAACAAAAAAACCTAAAAGCCAGTTCAAGAAAGGAAATAATAAAAACCAAAACAGAAATAAATGAAATGATAATATAAAAATGCAGAAAATCAACTAAACCAAGATCTGGTTCTTTGAAAAATAAACAAAATAGACAAACTTCTAACCAGGCTTACAAAGAAAAAATGGGAGAAAACAGAAATAAATAGGGTCATAAATGAAAGAGGAGAAATTACAACAGACACAGCAGAAATCAAAAGAATAATCAGAGATTATTATGAACAGCTATATGGGAACAAACTCAACAACTTAGAGGAAATGGACAAATTCCTACAACTACACAATCCCCCAAAACTAGATAAACAAGATATAGAACAACTGAACAGGCCAATCACAAACAGCAAAATTGAAACAGTAATCAAAACCCTCCCCAAAAACAAAAGCCCAGGACCAGATGGTTACCTAAACGAATTCTACCAAACATTTAAAAATGAACTAATCCCTATCTTACACAAACTCTTTCAAAAAATTGAGAGAGAAGCAATACTACCAAACACATTCTATGAAGCCAACGTTACAATAATACCAAAACCAAAGACAACACCAAAAAAGAAAACTACAGACCAATCTATCCAATGAACACTGATGCAAAAAATATTCAACAAAATCTTAGTCAACAGTATCCAACAATGCATCCAAAAGATAATACACCACAACCAAGTGGGATTTATTCCAGGGACACAAGGAGGGTTCAACACCCAAAAATCATTTAACGTAATCCAAGACATCAACAAAAAGAAAAATAAAACCGATGTGATCATATCAATAGATGCTGAGAAAGCATTTGACAAAATGCAACATCCATTTATGATAAAGGCCCTTGAAATCCTTGGAATAGAAGGAACATACCTTAACATAATAAAAGCCATATATGACAAACCCACAGACAATATTATCCTCAACGGTGAGAAGTTGAAAACCTTTTCTATAAGATCAGGAACAAGCCAAGGACGTCCACTGTCACCATTACTTTTCAATATAATGCTGGAAGTCCTAGTCAGAGCAATAAGACAAGAGAAAGCCATACAAGGAATCCAAATAGATACACGCTCCCAAAACATGGCGGCGAACACACGCTAGGATCATGCTCTCCCAAAAATACAGATTTATGGATAGAAAAATCCCTAATTTTGAGAACCGATCTGAGGAAAACTGGATGCCCTACACAATACAATCATCCCTGTGGGTAATTTAGACTTAAAGATAAACCGAATAATTGGAATAAGAAGAAGAGAAAAGACACCAGACCCCACATGGAGGAAAAAAAGAAAGGAGAGGCGGACAAACCAGCTTTATGGAGCACCACTTAATACAAGGTTAGAAACCGCGGTGGGGTTGGAGGTCTCTGGACAACTAATGGGGAGCGCAACCCCCACTCCCCCACCCCAAGAGCCCCCTCTCTTCCCTGCGTGGCAGCTCTGAAGTGCAGGAAAGCTCGAGGGTCACTGCTTTCCATCCCTCACCTGGGGCTAGGTAATATCTTAGTGGGGAAGACAAACTGCCAGCACCCTGTGGGGTCCTAATCCCTCACTGGTTGCTAGGTGATATATTGGCCTGAGAAACTGGTCTAGCAGGAAAAACTGCTGAGACCACCTCAAACAATCTCCTCCCTACTCTGTAACCTGACACCAAGAGCTGATGTTAGAGAACTCTACTTTTCTCTAACCTGACTGGAGGTAACCTGACCTGGGATACAGGCTCCTGCTGGAACTGACTCCAACCACACCCTTCTCCACAAAGTGTCTGCATCTTGGTACCCAGGAGGGCTGCAGAAAGGAAAAGCCAGCGCCCCCCACACCCTCCACCATGGCCCCACACCCAACTTCTAGGAGGTTGCACAGTGGTCCCCCAGAACCTAGGGGAGGCGAAACACTTACCAACAGCTGCCCACAACCTTCACCCCTGCACCCCCTTAAGAGAAGTGGGGCCCAAGCAGCAGAAAAGAAACTTAAGATCAGGAACTCTCAAATCCTCCACACCAGACATAACCCCAGGGGCAGGGATAACCCCCAGGCAAACACTGAGGGGAAGAAGAAAAATAAAAAGGGGGGCAGAGAGAGAAAGAACAGAAAGACTACTAGCAACTATAAAACCACAGCAGTGACAGTAGGTCAACAATAACATCTGACACTGGAAAGGGGAGTTGAACCCTAGCAGGGGGCCTACCCAGAAACTCCAAAACCTAAAAGCAAAAGGACTACAAAACAAATTCTCCCCAAGTTTACATCTACCCAATACCTTTTTTATTTATTTTCTACTTTTTTATTATTATTACTGTTATTATTCTTTTTTTTTTTACTACAAACCACCACCCCTTTTTCTACCCTAATTCCACCCAGAACCGGAAACACATTGGAGACACGCCACGAGACACAGGAATTCAACAGAGAAAAAAGAAAATCCGGGAGATACCCAGCCACAGCTGAGGCAACTCAGACACTAGGAAACAACAAACACTCCTCAGCAAGTAGAACCAAGAACCATGCCCACTGGCACCAACAGCACAGGAATGCTACAATCAGAGCAAAGCAGAATGCCAACAACAGGAAGAAAAACAGCTACAAATGACCCTCAAAACAATACACCACAGAAAGAAAAACCCTCTTCAGAAACCAATAATATGGACATAGAAGATTACATCTGCATATCAGATAAAGAATTCATAATAGCCATAATAAAAAATAAGAGAATTAAATACAAAGAACTGAGGAATATAAATGAAGAACTGAAAAACATGAATGAATCCATAAAGAGGAAAATGAAGGAAATGGAGGATTTACAAACATTAGTAGAGATCCATAAAAATAGATTAAAACACATGGAGGGAAGAATAAGCACTCTGGAAGCTAAAGATACTGAAAGAACCAAGACAGACAGAGAAAAAGAAAAACGAAGGAAAAAGAATGAGGAAAAGATTCAGGAACTATCTGACACCATGAGAAAAGGAAACATCAGAATCATAGGAATCCCGGAAGGAGAGGAGAGAGACAAAGGAACAGAGAAACTTCTCAAGGAGATAATTGAAGAGAACTTCCGAAACATGAAAAAGGAAACAAAAATCGACATACAGGAAGCCAGAAGATCTCCAAATTATTACAACGAAAGAAAAATAACAGAAAGACATATGATAGTAAAACTATCGAGAATTCAAGACAAGGAAAATACATGGAAAATGACGAGGACAAAGAAGCAAATAACCTACAAAGGAAAGCCAATCAGACTGACATCAGATTTCTCTGAAGTAACATTAAAGGCAAGAAGAGAATGGAGAGACATATGTAATATAGTACATGCCAACAATTGTCAACCAAGAATACTCTACTCTGCAGAGCTCTCCTTCCTCATTGAAGAAAGAATATGGACCTTCTCTGACAAACAAAAACTACAGAAATTCATTACTACCAAACTTACTACACCAATCCAAAACTTACTACAAGAAACCATGAAGACAAAACAAACAGAGGAAAGACCGGAAATATGGAATAAGGTAAGGATTAGAATCACAGAAAGGGAAAAAAAAAACAAAAAACAAATATGGATGACAGTATATCAATATTAACTCTAAATGTAAATGCACTAAACACACCAAGTAAAAGACACATCATATCAGGATGGATCAAAAAAGAGAACACAACCTTCTGCTGTCTACAAGAAACACATTTAATTGCGAAAGATAAACAGAGATTAATAATTAAAGGATGGAAAACAATCCTACAAGCAAATGGACCAAGAAAGAAGCCAGGAACAGCTATACTTATATCAGATAAAATAAGACTTCAAACTTAAGAAGGTAAAAAAGAAAAAGCTGGTCACAACATCATGATAAAGGGGACAATAAAACAGGAGGATATAACAATCATCAACATATACTCCCCAAATGAAGGAGCACCAAAATATATCAGACAATTGTTATCATCCCTGAAAACAGACATTAAAGAAAATGCATACATAGTAGGAGACTACAACACCCCACTTTCTCTATTGGACAGATCAGGAAGACTAAAAGTAACCAAGGACATTAAAGCTCTAAATAAGAACCTAGACCACATGGGACTAACAGATATCTATCGATCACTTCACCCCCGAAAAATTGAATACGTATTTTTCTCAAGTGCACACGGAACATACTCCAGGATCGATCACATATTAGGCCACAAAACAAACCTCAACAGATACACTAAGATCAAAATCATACCAGACTTCTTCTCCGATCATAAAGGAGTCAAACTGGAAATAAATCATAAAATGGAAAAAAGAAACCTCCTTGCCTCATGGAGACTGAAACCCACATTACTGGAAAACCAATAGATCAACGAAGAGATTAAAGAAGAAATTAAAAAATATCTAGAACTGAATGACAACGAGGACACAACTTTCCAGAACGTCTGGGACACAGCAAAAGCAGTAATAAGAGGAAAATATATAGCATTACAAGCTCACATCAAGAAACAAGAAAAACCCAAAGAAACAATTTAATCTCACATCTCAAAGAACTAGAAAATGAACAACAAAAAACCCAAAAGACAGTTTAAGAAAGGCAATAATAAAAATCAAAGCAGAAATAAATGAAATTGAAATAAAAAAAAATCCAGAAGGTTAACAAAACCAAAAGCTGATTCTCTGAAAAAATTAAATAATAGACAAACCACTAGCCAGGCTTACAAAGAAAAAACGAGAGGAAACACAAATAAATAGGATCATGAATGAAAAAGGAGGAATCACAACAGACACAACAAAAATCAAAAAAATAATCAGAGATTACTATAAACAGCTATACGGAAACAAGTACAACAACCTAGAGGTTATGGACAAATTCCTAAAACTATACAATCACCCAAAAGTAGACAAAGAAGATATAGAACACCTAAACTGACCAATCACAAGTAGTGAAATTGAAACAGTAATTAAAAACCTCCCCAAAAACAAAAGCCCAGGACCAGATGGTTTCACAAATGAATTCTACCAAACATTCAAAAACGAAATAGTCCCTATGTTACGCAAACTCTTTCAAAAAATCGAGAAGGAAGGAGTACTACCAAACACATTCTATGAAGCAAATATCACTCTAATACCAAAACCAGACAAAGACAATACAAAAAAAGAAAACTACAGACCAATCTCCCTAATGAATACTGATGTAAAAATATTTAACAAAATCTTGGCCAATAGGATCCAACAATGCATCCATAAGATAATACACCACAACCAAGTGGGATTTATTCCAGGGACACAAGGATGTTTCACCATCCGAAAATCAATGTAATCCAACACATCAAGAAACAGAAAAATAAAGACCATATGATCATATCAATAGACGCTGAGAAAGCATTTGACAAAGTATAACACCCATTTATGATAAAAGCCCTTGAAATTCTTGGGATGAAGGAACATACCTCAACGTAATAAAAGCGATATACAACAAACCCACGGCCAATATTATCCTTAACGTTGAGAAGCTGAAGGCCTTTCCCCTAAGATCAGGCATAAGGCAAGGATGTCCACTCTCACCATTACTTTTCAATATAATACTGGAAGTCCTAGCCAGAGCAATTAGACAAGAGAAAGACATTCAAGGGATCCAAATAGGAAAAGGAGAAATTAAACTGTCTCTATTTGCAGACGATATGATAATATATATACAAAACCCTAAAAATTCCATAGAAAAACTACTCAAAATAATAGACCAGTACAGTAAAGTAGCAGGATACAAAATCAACACACAAAAGTCAGTAGCATTCCTCTATGCAAATACCCAATCTGAAGAAGAAGAAATTGAAAAATCCATCCCCTTCAAAATCGAAACCAAAAGAATAAAATATCTGGGAATAAATCTAACAAAAAACATAAAGGACTTATACAAAGAAAAGTATAAAACACTGTTGAAAGAAATAGAAGAAGACACAAGAAGATGGAAAGGCATCCCCTGCTCGTGGATTGGAAGGATTAACATTATCAAAATGGCAATCCTACCAAAAGCAATTTACAGATTCAATGCTATTCCAATAAAAATCTCAATGACATTCTTCAAAGAAATAGATCGACTACTGATGAAATTCATATGGAACCACAAAAAAC
>PVIJ01013733.1:0-30353 GCA_004024925.1 Scalopus aquaticus | reverse complement strand
GCATATCTATGAACAACTAATCTTTGACAAAGGTGCAAAGAATATGCAATGGAACAATGACAGTCTATTCAATAAATGGTGCTGGGAAAATTGGACAGCCACATGCAATTAAATGAAGCTAGACTATTACCTCACACTCTGCACAAAAGTCAACTCAAAATGGATAAGAGACCTGGATGTAAGACCTGAAACCATAAAATGTATAGAAAAAAATATAGGCAAAACTCTACACAACATACATCTCAGCAAAATCTTGAAAGACACATCCCTCAAAGCGAAGGAAGTGAAAGGCAAGATAAACAGATGGGATTATATCAAAATAAAAAGCTTCTGTACAGCAAAAGAGATATTAACCAAAACTAACAGACACCCTACCAATTGGGAAAAGATCTTTGCACACAATACATCTGATAAAGGACTGATAACAAAAATTTACACAGAAGTCACACAAGTCAACAAAAACAAAGCCAATAACCCTGTCAAAAAATGGGCAGAAGAGCTCAAAAGGCACTTCTCCAAAGAAGAAAAGCAAATGGCCAACAGATACATGAAAAAATGCTCAACATCACTTATAATCAAGGAAATGCAAATCAAAACCACCATGAGATATCACCTCACACCTGTGAGGATGGCACACATTAAAAATACAGGCAACAACAAATGCTGGAAAGGATGTGGAGAAAAAGGAACTCTTCTACACTGCTGGTGGGAATGTGAACTGGTCCAACCACTATGGAAAGCTGGATGGCGATTCCTCAAACTGCTAAACATGGAGCTTCCATACGACCCAGCAATCCCACTTTTGGAATCTAACCAAAGGACACAAAAACACTAATCCAAAAGGATATTGCACCCGTATGTTCATTAAGGCACTGTTCACAATAGCAAAGGTATGCAAGCAACCCAGATGTCCAAAAATAGATGATTGGATCAAGAAGATGTGGTACATATACACAATGGAATACTATTCAGCATTCAAAGAAGATAAACACATGCAATTTGCAGCGCCATGGGTGGAATTAGAGGGGATCATACTCAGTGAAACAAGCCAGAAAGAAAAAGAAAAATATCGAATGGTTTCACTTATAACAGGACTGTAAAGAAACCAAATAGGAGAGTGACACTCAGCAGGTGGGGGGGGCGGGTTGAGGGGAGGATAAGGACACAAAATGGAATAGAAAAGAACACCAGGGACCATGGAGATGGATCACGGTTGAATTGGTGGTGGGTTACCCAAGGGGAATACAAAATGTAAAAGACATAAATAACAATAACAATATATGTATTTTTAATAAAGGAATCTAAATAGGGAAAGAAGAAAATAATCTGTATTTTTTAATTGATAATTTTATCCATTTACATTCAGAGATAATATTGATATACTGAAGTCCATATTAGTCATTTTGTTGGCCTTTTTGTGATTTTATTCCTTACTTATTTCTGTTCTTTCTCTTCATTCTTCTGTTTGTTTTGACTTTAGGGTTTCTTATAGTATTTTTTTGGAGTGGGGTTTAGTAGTGGTGACTTTCTTGATATTTTGTTTGTCTTAAAAGGTTTTTATTTTTCCTTCATAGAGGAAGGAGCGCTTTGCGGGATAGATTATTCTTGGTTGGAATTTTTTGCTTGGAGTTTGTTAAATATGTCGGTCCATTGTCTTCTAGCCGTAATGTTTCCTCAGAGAAGTCCTATATCACTGATGTCATCCTGGCAGGTTTTCTTTATAGGTTATCTGTTTCTTCATCCTTATTATTTTCATTATTTTTTTCCTTGTCTTGAAACTTTGCAAGTCTTACTGTTATATGCCCTGCTGTATTTTTTCCTTTTGTTGTGGTAATTTGGTGTCCTTCTAGCTTCCTGTAACTCTATTTTCATATCCTTCTTTATGTTCAGGAAGTTCTCTTCAGTTATCCCCTTGAATAGTTTCTCGGTTCCTTGGTCTCTCTCCTAACCTTCTGGGACTCCTATGACTCTTATATTTCCTCTCCTCATGGTGTCTGATAGTTCTCTAAGTGTTTCTTCATTCTTTTTTCTTCGTACTTCTCCTTCCTTCTCTTTTTTGATTCTTATGTCTGTATCTTGGAGAGTACTCATTTGTTTTTCCACTTCATCAATTCTATTTTATTGCTTTTTCCAGAGTTCGTTAGGTCCTTCAATGATCTTATAATCTCCTGCATTTCTTTAATTTCCTTCTCTAGGGACTCAATTTTATTGTTCCAATCATTAATTATTTTTCTCATATCTTTCTTTTCCTTTTCGTCTTCTATATGGTTTTTAATTATGAACAATTTAAATTCTTTATCTGGCAGGGAGAGAAGCTCTTCTATGTCATTGTTATACTCTGTTGGCTGATTTTCTTTTTGTGTTTGGACCTTTTCCTGTGGGCTTGCTTGGTTATTTGTGGTTTTTCTTCTCCCTGCTGTTTGTCTTCCGATTTGTTCTACCCCCTGCGACACTGTGCCACTGATGTTGGCAGGCATCTCTTCGGGGTGCTCCTTCTGGGGTGTCTGGAACTGGTGGTCCGACCAGGTCCACCCCCATTACTCCAGAGTTCCACAGGGGTAGTGTTGCTTTAAATATGTTGGTGTGCGCTATTTCTGAGGGCCACCTTCCTCTGTATTTGTTCCATTCCTGAGGAGGGTCCTGTGGTCTTTAATCCCCCCTCTATGGGTCTGTTTGTTCTTGCCCAGTGTTCTTCCGTGGGGGTCTCCTCACTCTAATTTTATTCAGGTCCAGAGGGGAATCTTGTGCATCTTATTCCAGTCCCTGGCAGCCCTGGTCTGGTTGGCGTGTGGAAGCCACTCCTGCCCCACGGGTGTGGGTTGCTGTCTTGCTGCTCCAGGTGCCAAGGAGTCACTTCTGCCCCATGTGAATGCTGCATGTTGGCCTGTTGTTCTGTCGTCTGGGTGCCGCGGGGGTGGGGGTGGGGGGTCCACTCCGAACCTGCATGTGTGCTGCATATCAGCTATTTGTATTGCTGGGGTGGAGTTCTGCTCCCTTCCTGCGAGCAAGCAAGCATTTTCCGAGCCCTGGGGGTGGGGTACTTGGTTGCTGTTTTGAGCTCTGGGGTCAGGGTTCCACTCCCTCCCTATGCTCCTGCCACACACCTCGTTGCTGTTTCTAGCCCTGTGGGGCAGGGCACTGAGGCTGTATTTTCTCCTGACCCTGCAATGGTAGGCGAGTCTGCTCCCAGCCCTTTTTCTGCTTGATTCAGGCAGAACCCAGTTGGAATCTTCACCCAGACACTCCACATGTGCAGTCTGGCCAAACTTCGCCTTTGTGCAGGGCTTCCCTCTCTCAGCACCAGGGCAGGACCCTCTGCCATTCCTATGTCCCTGAGTTTGTATTCTCTCCGAGCCTGTAATGGCGGCAGGTCTGCTTCCAGCCCTCTTCCCACTTGACTCGGGAGGTGCCCAGTCAGCTTCTGCGGCCAGGAACTCCATATGCACAATCTGTCCAAACCTTACCTTTGTGCAGTGCCTTCCCTTTCTCAGTACCAGGCCTGACCCCCTGCTGTTCCTGCTGCACCCGCTGCTGTTCCTTTGGTCCCAGGTTTGTATTCTCTCGGGAGCCTATAATGGTGGCGCATCTTTTCCCAGCCCTCTTTCCACTTGACTTGGGCAGTGCCCAGTCAGGATCTTCGGCCAGGAACTCTGCGTGCACAATCTGTCCGAACCTCGCCTTTGTGCAGCGTTCAGGCCCTTTTTTAAAACACTGGGTTTTCAGGCCTACCTGGGGTAAAATAATTTCAATGTTGTAGTGAGGAATAAATGAGAGAATGTCTATAAAGTATATGGGAGTACTCAGGATATGATAACCATTTTATTAGCTGTTTCTATAAAACAGGGGCATTTTTTAAATTAATGATGGGAAACATCCCTTCTCTGAAGATCAAGAAAAAATATTTGCTATGGATCAGTCAACTCTTGTTTTCTAAACCTGTAGAGCAATAACGGGCTAGTGGGGTGAGCAAAACCCATACCATTAATTTTCTAAATATGGTCCTCAAAATAGTAGCATCAGCATCACCTGAGAATTTGTTAAAAATTCTTGGGCCCCATCATCCATGACATACTATGTGGTGGGACAGAAATCTGTGTTTTACTAAATCCTCCAGGTGATTCTTATGAAACCCCTAAGTTAAGTACTGTGATACACTGGAGTTTTAAATGCTGTCACAAAGTTTTCATTCTGTGCAAGGCACTACTATTTCACAAAATTGAGATTTGTGACACTAAAATAAGGGACAATAATACTTGCTCAAATTGTAAGGTCTAATCTTAAAACAAATTCTAAGAAGTGGCCTTTTTGGTTACCATGGAATAATTATGTTTCTTGCTTCATTCCTACTGGAGTAATTAGGTAAAACTTTGCTGTTCTCATTCCAATACAGTGTAGCCAAAGACAGGTGGGAACGTGCAGAAAGGACTATCATTTGACAAAACGTGTGCTGGTTTAGATAGTTGCTTACTCAAATCTCTGGAACCTATTTCTGAGGATTCTGGGACGTGTCCCTTATTCTATGGATCCAGTTACAATCAGGATAACAGAAAGGAGTAATATGCTATGTGACTTTGGCAGTTAAATTCTCTCTGCCTAAGTAGGCTTCTCTGTAAAACAGTGATAATGATACAGGGTTGTTGCAGTAATTAAATGTCTTAAGTGTTTAGAATAGTGACTATACCCCATTCATGTTTTATTATTGCTGCTGCTGCTACTACTACTACTAGTAGTACTACTGCTACTACTACTACTGCCACTATTACCGAAATGTAAACTAATTTCAGCTCCAAGTTCTTTTCCCCACTGTCATTATTGGGGGAAGAAACTACTCTCCTCTACCTTATCCGCATTACTATGATCGCTTACTATAAAGGCACATTCAGAAGCTTTTTTATGTCACAGAACTCAAAGACGAACACTTTACATTAAAAAAAAAACATATTATTCAGTCAGACAGTAGAAAAGTAGACCAGTATTTATTGAGCAGCTACCCTCTTCCAAGTATTGGATTGCATCTGTGAGTAAAATTAACCTGGATATTCAAGAAAGAGGTTTATTGTGAGAGACAGGCATAAAAAAAAAATGACCACATAATGATAGCGCACCTAATTGAAAATAATGATTGCTGCTACGAAAGAAAAGTTTTCTGTCAAATGTGTACATGGGGAGAGACACTCAAACATAATTCCTGTACTTTGGCTTGCAAAGCACTGTGTGGAGCAGGTAGTGAGTCCTGGTTGAGGAGATGAGGTTAAGGGAAAAAGTGTAAACCATTTATGAAGCTCTAAGAAGTTTTAGCTTTAATCTTGAGGGTAGTGAGACACCTTTGAGAAATTTCTGATTTGGAAACAATCCTATCTGTGAAACAAGTAGAAAGAGGCCACTTAGGAGATTATTTTGATTGTCTGGATAAGAAATTATGTGAGTAGTTGCTATTACTAGATTTAATGTGATTCAGGCAAGTGAGGGTCATAATAAGATGATTATTTACAAACAATTCACCCTATTTAATTTTTCTGTTAATAACTGTAGAAATAATATAATTTTCTTAAAATAAATGGAAAACAGAGAAGTATAATGTTAATAAAATTCCCATAATCCTTCAACCACCTACAACCAAAATCCTTTAAACTCAAATATTTTCCAAATTATGAAAGTAATTCATTCTCATTATAGAAAAAATATTTTAAAGAAATACAATTTTCTTGTATTCCTACTGCTTATCCTTTTTTTAATACTAAAATGTGTTTGTTTCTTGGTAAAAATGTGTGGCATCTATGTCAAACAAAATGTAAATGATAGTATAAGTATAATTCTATGTCCTGTGTATTTTTTAATTTTTTATTGAAGCAACATTGGTTTATAGCATTGTGTAGGTTTCAAGTTGCATCATTATAAGTCAATATCTGTATATACTGCAATAAGTTTACCACTGAAAGTCTAATTCATTCTTCACTATACAATTGACCCCTTTTACCCATTTTATCCTTCCCCAATCCTCTTTCCCTTGTGGTATCTCCAAATTTGATCTTGAAATCTAAAAGTTCATACATTTGTTCTGTTTCTTTGTGAATCACATATGAGTGAAATCATATGGTACTGATCTCTCTCTCTGTCTGACTTATTTCACTAAACATAATGCCCTCAAGGTCCATCCATGTTATTGCACATGGAAGAATTTATTTATTTATTTATTTTACTGAGTAGCATTTCACTGTGTATATATACCACAATTTTTTTATGCAGTCATCTGTTGATGAGCACTTGGGTTGTTTCCAACTCTTGGCTATTGTAAATAGTGATGCAATAAACAAGTGGGTGCACATATCTCTTCAAATTAGTGTTTTTGTATTCTTTGGATAAATACCCAGAAGTAGGATGATTAGATCATATGGAATTTCTATTTTTAATATTTAAGGATTCGCCGTATTATTTTCTGTAACAGATGCAACAAATTTTAGTCTATCAAGTGTGCAAGAGTTACTTTTTCTCCACATTATTTCCAACACCTTTTGTTTCATGTTGTTTGAATAAAAGCCATTCTTACAGGTGTGAGGAGATATCCCATTGTTGTTTTGTCTTGCATTTCACTAATAATAAGAGATGCTGAACATCTCTTCATGTGCTATTGGCCATCTGTATGTCTTCTTTTGGATAAGTATCTAATCAGACCCTTTGGACATTTTAAAATTAGATCTCTGTCCAAATTTGTTTTGTATTTTATTTATTTTTATTTAAAAAAATGTGTTAGTTTTACTATACCACACCTACCACCCACCACCAAAGCACCCATAATCATCTATCATAATCCACTGGGCCTCTGCCTCTCTTTGATTCTCATCCCCTACCCTCCCCTTCTGGTAGCCTTAATTCTGCAGATTTCTTTTTTTTTAAGATTTATTTATTTATGCATACAAGCTGGGGTACAGGCCAGAGGTGTGGGGCAGCGAGAGGGTTCACCAGAGACAGAGAGGGGAGCAGAACAGGCAGATCAGAAATACACTGCTGAGGGGAGCAGCGGGCGAGGCAGGAGAGATCTGTCCCACCACATGGGAATCTCTCCTGCTGGCGTTGAACTAGCCCGTCGCTGCTGCCGACAGCTCCACAGCGCAGTACTTAACCGCTGCACCACCAGGGAGGCCCTGAAATAGTGTTCTTTTTTTCTTTTAATATATTTTTATTGTTATTTATGTTTTTTACATTTTTTATTCCCCTTGGGTAACCCACCATCACACCGATCACGGGTGAATTCTGCAGATTTCTATAGTTTGTTTGCTTTAGTTTTTCCTATTAGTTTTGTTTCCTTCACATGTTTGAAATTATCCATTATTTATCTTTTTTCTTCTGACTTATTTCCTTTAGGCTAATCCCCTCCGGTTCCATCCATGTTATTTCAAACATTTCATCATTTTTTATAGATGAGTAACATTCCATTGTGTATATGTATCACATCTTCTTAATCTACTCATCTGTCACTAGATACTTTGATTATTTCCATAATATGACTATTGTGAATAGTGCTGCAATGTACTGATGAGAGCATATATCCCTTCAAATTAGTGTCTTTGTACTCTTCATGTAGGTGCCCATTAATGGAATTGCTGGATTATATGGCATATCTATTTTTAATATTTTGAGTTACCTCCATGCTGTTTTCCATAGGGAATGGCTGTGTCCTATTTTTATACTAAAATTGTTACAGAAATATTTTCCATTATCACTGAGCATTATTGAAGAACTTAATATTGGTAGCTGTGCTAGCTGTATAATATTTGTTATATGGATGTACTATAATTTAGCTACCCAATGTTTCATTCTGAACATTTATATTATTTCCAACATTTTGTTATTTTATTTAAATCTGAGATGACCTTCATTTACTCCTATCTCTATTTTTTAGGTGATAGAGGTATTTATACTTACCATTGTGCTTGCTTATTTAGTAAACAATATGGGAAAGCACCTTGGTCTCTGTGAGATAGCATAAGCATACCTAGCCTGGGAGTTTTTATTAATTTTGTTCTAACCAACCAAGTAAACAGGTAGTAGAATGTATGGAAACCATACCATCCAAGGCATGGATTAAGCAATCAGGGACATTTACTAGAGAGGAAAATAGGTGAGGACTGTGACATGGAAGAAGGATTAGCCTTTCTCTATGTTTCTCCAGAGGTCAGTTCAAGGACAAAAATTTGGAAATCTCAAAGAGACATTTTCAATTCAGCATTATAATAGCAAGCATTTTTATTGTGCTTTCCCTTTGCCAAATACTGTTGTAAACATGTCATATGTATATTTATTAAGTTACATAATCCTACCAATATCCTATGAGGTAGGCACAATTATTATTCCTATTTTTCAAATGATGGCATTGAGGCTCAGGTAAGTTAACTTATCCAAGTTACACAACTAGTAAATGGTGAAGCCAGTATTCACATGCAGACATTGTGGCTCTAAATTATTCTATTCTACAAACTTTTATTTTATTGGATATTTGTCATATAACAAGCACTGTACTCAAAGCTAAATATATAAAGTAGATTGAACCACTGATGAGTGAACTCCTGGCCTCAAGAAACTGAAACAGTTAAGCAGGTGAAACCGACGTGTAAAATATGGTGAGTCCTGTGAGAGAGATTTGCCCAAGTGATAGCTTCACTCAGAAGAGGGTCCCTTAATCCTAACTGGAGGCTCAAGGAAAACTTCTTGTGGAAATGTGTTCAGAAAGACTATAAGGCTTAGATAAGCTTATTGAAAACTTTCATGTTCTGTTAGCAGTTATACCTTAGGCACAGAATGAGGAGGCAGGTTTGTTATATATTTATTGATTAGGAAGTTAGGGTTTCCTCTAAACTGAGGAACTCCTGAGCTGGAAGGAGAATTGGGCTCATTCATTGTTTGCTAAAGTTTAATTTTATATATATAATTTTAAAGAAAATAATAAAGAAAATACTACCATAAAGAGAAAGCCAATTTTACTTCCATGAATGCAAGGAAACCATAAAAATATATACTAGGGCCTCCTTGGTGGCGCAGTGGTTGGGTGCTGCGCTGTGGAGCTGTTGGGCAGCAGCAATGACGTGAGTTCCATGCCCAGCCTGTGAGATTCCCACATGGCATGGCAGACCTCTCCTGCCTTGCCAACTACTCCCCTCAGCAGTTTGTTTCCATCGATCTGCCTGTTCTGCTCCCCACTCTGTCTCTGATGAACCTTCTCGCTGCCCCACACCCCTGGCCTATACCCCAGCTTGTATGCATAAATAAATAGATCTTTAAAAAAATCTTTAAAAATATATATACACACACACACAGACACACTATAAGAATTATTGATGCAGCACCTAAAATAACCCTTCTTACCACTATTCAAATGCATACAATGACACCTGAAGGGGGGACTCTACTGCCAATATACAAACAATGTTGTAAGCCATAAGACAGGAGAAAGACATTCAAGGAATCCAAATAGGAAAAGAAGAAATTAAACTGTCTCTATTTGCAAACAATATGATAATATATATACAAAACCCTAAAAACTCCATAGAAAAACTACTCAAAATTATAGACCAGTTCAGTGAAGTAGCAGGATACAAAATCAATGCACAAAAAGCAGTAGCCCTCCTATATGCAAACACCCAATCTGAAGAAGAAGAAATTAAGAGATCCATCCCTTTCAAAATCAAAACCCAAAAAATCAAATATCTGGGAATAAATCTAACAAAAGACATAAAGGACCTATACAAAGAAAACTATAAAACACTGCTGAAAGAAATAGAAGACACAAGAAAATGGAAAGACATCCCCTGCTCATGGATTGGAAGGATTAACATTATCAAAATGGCAATCCTACCAAAAGCAACTTACAGATTCAACGCTATTCCAATAAAAATCTCAATGACATTCTTCAAAGAAGTAGATTGAATACTGATGAAATTCATATGGAACCACAAAAAACCCCGCATAGCTAAAGCCCTCCTGACTAAAAAGAAAGAAAACAGAGGAATTTCACTCCCTGGTGTCAAACTATACTACAAAGCTGTAATAATTAAAACAGCATGGTACTGGAACAAAAACAGACACAAAGACCAATGGAACCGAATAGAATACCCAGAATTAAAGCCGCATATATATGAACAACTAATCTTTGACAAAGGAGCAAAGAAAATGCAGTGGAACAAGGACAGTCTGTTCCATAAATGATGCTGGTAAAACTGGACAGCTACTTGCAAATAAATGAAGCTGGACTACTACCTCACACCTTGCACAAAAGCCAACTCAAAATGGATAAAAGGACTGGACATAAGACCCGAAACGATAAAATTTATAGAACAAAATATAGGCAAAACTCTGCACGACATACATCTCAGCAAAATCTTTAAAGACACATCCCCCAAAGTGAAGGAAGTGAAGGACAAGATAAACAGATGGGGTTGCATCAAAATAAAAAGCTTCTGTACAGCAAAAGGGACAATAAGCCAAACTAACAGACACCCTACCAACTGGGAAAAGATCTTTGCACACAATACAATGGATAAAGGACTGATAACAAAAATTTACAAGGAACTCACACAACTCAACAAAAACAAAGCCAATAATCCAGTCAAAAAATGGGCAGAAGAACTAAAAAGACACTTCTCCAAAGAAGAAAAGCAAATGGCCAACAGGTACATGAAAAAATGCTCAACATCAGTTATAATCAAGGAAATGCAAATCAAAACCACTATGAGATACCACCTCACACCGGTGAGGATGGCACACATTAAAAATACAGGCAACAACAAATGCTGGAAAGGATGTGGAGAAAAAGGAACTCTTCTACACTGCTGGTGGGAATGCATACTGGTCCACCCACTATGGGAAGCCATATGGCAATTCCTCAAACTGCTAAAAATGGAGCTTCCATCCGACCCAGCAATACCACTTTTGGGAATTTACCCAAAGGACACAAAAACACTAATCCAAAATGATACATGCACCCGTATGTTCATTGCGGCACTGTTTACAATAGCAAAGGTATGGAAGCAACCCAGATGTCCAAAAATAGATGATTGGATCAAGAAGATGTGGTACATATACACAATGGAATACTATTTAGTATTCAACGAAGATAAACACATGCAATTTGCAGTGACATGGATGGAATTAGAGGGGATCATACTCAGCGAAATAAGCCAGAAAGAAAGAGAAAAGTATCGAATGGTTTCACTTATAACAGGATATAGGGAAACCAAATATGAGAGAGACACTCAGCTGGGGGGCGGGGGAGGGGGGAAGGATAAGGGCACAAAATGGAGTAGAAAAGGACACAAGGGACCAAGGAGATAGGTGAATTGGTGATGGGTTACCCAAGGGGAATACGAAATGTAAAAGATATAAATAACTATATGTATATATACACACACATATATATATTTAAAAATGATGTAAACTAACACTACATCAATAAAAAAATAATGATAAAAAAAACACCAGATGAAATAACCTCTTCATGCCCTTCCTATAGAAGCATTCTGCCCTTTGGGTGAATAACTGTTGCCTCTGATGTGTGCCTCCAGTGTTCTATTTTCAGCATGTTTGTGCATATTCTTTGCACCTACTGTTCACCTAGTCCAGATAATTTCAGATGTGTAGTTAAACCAAGTGTTAAACCAGGTGTAGATGCCTATATCCTCATGACATACTAATTAGACTCTGCTCCCAGATCAAGTAATTTATCTCACATTAGGAAGTGAATTACTACTGCTTAACTGCTTGCTTTACTCTTTAAATTTGCTGCTAGACTATTTTGGGAAGATATGGTATGTCATTGTGGCTTCATGATAACCTGTTCCAACTATCTTTGTGATAATAACATGGGTGAAAAAAATCTAACACAACTCAGGGCCATTTGGGCAAATAAAGATCAGAGGAAGGAAAGAATCAACACAGTACTTTAGTAGGTATGTTAGTGGAAATGTTTTAAGAAAAAAACCAAAGACATACTCTTTCCTTCTGTCTCCCTCTGAATTTCTGAGGGAAGTGATAAGACTCCAACGGGCACAAGGTTAAGGACAATCTCCCATTGGTTTAAAAAACAGTAGGAGATGGACACAATCCCTTTGTTAGGGAAGTGAGATTTGCTTGAGGTCATGTAAGGAATGTAAGCATGAGATTAACTTTGGGGGGGCTGCAGGCCCCTAGTGCCTCTATAGATTAGCTCAATGATAAAAAATTTCCTGTTCTATATATACATTTCCTTAGAAACCTCATATACTTATTTCTTTACTATGAAAGTAAAAACGCGAGTCTTTTTCTTATATCTTTTTTTAAAAAGATTTATTTATACATACAAGCTGGGGTACAGGCCAGAGGTGTGGGGCGGCGAGAGGGTTCACCAGAGACAGAGCGGGGAGCAGAACAGGCAGATCAGAAATACACTGCTGAGGGGAGCAGCGGGCGAGGCAGGAGAGGTCCACCGCACCATGTGGGATTCTCCCCTGCTGGGAGTGGAACTGGCATCGTGCGCTGCCAATAGCTCCACAGCGCAGCGCTCAACCACTGGGCCACCAGGGAGACCCTTTTTCTTATATCTTCGGTAGGGTTCTTTCCTGACTTTGGAATGTACATAGTGGGGATTAGGCCATCTATTCTTTTCCTGTAGATGAAGTTGAGCCTCCCAGTTTTACTGGTTTGGCTTTGTGGCTGATTATAAAGTCTCCCTCCTCCAATTTGAGTGCAGTAGCATATATGGTTTAAACTGGTATGAAAAAAAATACATGCATACCCACCCCCCCTGGTCCCAACACACACATACACACACAAACACATACACTCCTAGTCAAGCTATTTGCTCATAAAATTTGCAGCTTAGGGCACAACTAAACCTGTTGGAGTTAGCAGGGCTGCTAGAGTTTGCTTATGATGGTGCTCTGACAGAAGAATTTCAAACACTGGTCACCTCCTCCTGACCCACTAGCTGAATGTCTCAAGCGCACATTTTAGTGACTAATTTCTATAAATTAGTTTATTCATATATGAGGATGGGAATTGTGGGAAACATAAGGGGACATTCCCAATGCCTATGGTCAAAAAGAGACTCAAATTAAAGTTAGTGTATTTAAGAGCTGCAATTGCTAAGAATAATAATCCTCATTGAGAGTTTTCTTTGAGCCAGGTACTGTGCTTTTTAGGGTAAAATATCATCAGAGGCAGATCCAGGTTTTATCGAACTTGAAATTTGTACAACTTTGGGACCCCCTTTTAAGGAAAATATGCTGTTTCATTCCTCCCAGAGTCTTGAAAACGGTCTATTCAATTGAGGATCCCTCAATTGAACTCAAGCTTCATTACTTTCACTATAAAGTCACCTCTGTATCTTTTTAAAAAAAGATTTATTTATTTAGGCATACAAGCTGGGGTGTAGGCCAGAGGTGGGGGATGTGTGTGAGATGATTCACTAGAGACAGTGAGAAGCAGAACAGGCAGACTGACTGAAACACACTGCCGAGGGGAGCAGTGGGCGAGACAGGAGAGGTCTGGTGTGCCACATGTGGGTCAGCTCCCTGGCTGAAGATCAAACCCATGCTTCAGTGGCTCTGGATACCTTCATAGTGCTGCAACTTGACCCCTGTGCCACCAGGGAGGCCCATGAGATTACTGATTTATTCCAGGACCAGTGCATATGTGACTTTGCAGTAAGATATCAATCCAGATATGAACCTAACTATATTTAACTTTTATGGAGTAGTATTGAGAAGGTAAGTTGGTGATTCACTACCATGTGGCTTATTGATGCATGTTTAGTTTTTAACAGCTTTCTTAAGCCGTTTTAGGTATGTACTTCAGTGATTTTTTGAAGTAAATGCACAGTTGTGCAATGATCATCACCAATCCAGTTTTAGAATATTTCTATTAACCCAAAAAAATCTCTCTTATTCAACTGCAGTCACTCCTGATTCCCACCTTAGCTCCAAGCAACCACAAATCTGCTCTCTGTCTAGATATGTCATGTAAATGGATTTTTTTATTGGGTTTTCTTCACCTAGTGTAATTTTATTTTTAGCATGATTTTGAGATTCATCCAAGTTTTATCAGTACTTTGTTCTTTTTTTGTTTAATTTTTTACTTTTCTATTTTTTATTTTGTACTGAATAGTATAACACAGTACAGACAGATCACATTTTGGCTTATCTAGTGAACAGCTGGGGAACTTTGAATTGTTTCCACTTTTAGACTTTTATTAGATGTGCTTTTAATTATGAAATATTTCTTTTTTAAAAGATTTATTTATGCATACAAGAGCTAGGGTGTAGGCCAGAGGTGTGGGGGTGGTGAGAGGCTTCACCAGAGACAGAGTGGGGGAGCAGAACAGGTGGACTGACTGAAATACACTGCTGAGGGGAGCAGCAGTCGAGTCGGAGAAGTCTGCTGCACCATGTGAGAAGCTCCCTGGCTGGGCTCTAACTTGTGCTGCAGTGGCTGCTGATAGCTTCATAATGCTAAGACTTAACCCTTTGTGCCACCAGGGAGGCCCCCAAAGTCGCTTTTTTCAGTTAGGTTGCTATTGTACATCCTGTGGGTACAAATATATAATGATGTGTATTCACCACCATAATATCATAGAATAGTTTAACTGCCCTAAACATTCCTTGTTATCTGCCTGTTTTTCCCTCCCCCATAATTGCCATTTAATTGTCCCCAGTTTTACCTTTTCCAGAAGGTCATATAGTTGGAATCAGATTGGCTTCTTGCATATGTAATATGCATTTACATTCCCTCCATGTTTTATCATGGCTGTACAAATTTGTTCATTGAGCATGAATATGCAAAGACGCTCAGTTTTAAGTCATTCACAAGTTTGCTCTGAACTCACAAATCATTTCACGGGGTGAAAAGGTGCCATTTTCCATCAAAGCTGTCTCTCCGAATGGTGAAGCCTGACTAGCAGAGACACACCTGAACAGACGGCAGGGGGCATGGCTCACCTGTGTATCTTATTTGATCTTTCGGAAAATTCTGAAAAGTAAACACTAACAGTATATAGGTGAGGAAATTGGCTTTTAGAGAAGTGAAGTCATTTGACCAAAGTTGTACAGCTTGTAAAATAGCCATAATTTTTCTCCCATAATCTCTTTCCAGACTGTTCTTTCAGCTAACTAGATTTTCTTCTCCAAAATATCCTTATTCTTTGTTGGCCCTAAATTTAGCACCATACCCTGGGATGTGTGAGGAACTTAAGATTGGTTCTGCATTAGGTATACCTAAACTAGATAGGAATTCTTGTGTCTAATCTTCAAAATTTTACTTCAGTTTGTTCATTTTCATTTTCATATCAGAGAAAAATATGTTCATTCTTGATATAAGCAGTTCAGTGTCCTTCCATGTACCTGCATCTAAGAGAAACTTCCTTATGATGCTGGAAATAGCATTGATTGGAGTAGTAGGAATTTTATGTTGAGTGAACTCCCCTAAGTTCATACACTGAGATATTAAGTCTCCTCTAGATAATGTGATTCATTTGTTAAAAATGTGTAGAGTTTACACTTGTCTCTGTGGTTCCATGTCAATATATCTTACCTTATAAGCTGGGAGGTTGTGCGAAAATATAGTATAATGAGATAGGGAGTTCTTAATAAAGCCCCTACTAAACCATAAAGTTCCTGAGGTTAGATAACACATGTTATCATTTCTGTAACCATGGTGCCAGGTATTATTATTAACTATTATAATAGTTATTGAGCAGTAAGTATGTGCCATGATATATATGTGTATATATATATATATATATATACACACACACACACACACACACACACATATGTATCTATCTCAAGGTAAGTTTACAAGGTAAGATACATTGACATGGAACCATAAAGACATTTATATCAACATTTATGTGCCCTGAGGTAGAGAAGTCATAGAGGAAGCAATGGCCAACTTTGCCTGAAAAAATAAAGAAGGCAGGGTAATGATTTTAAATTAGTTCTTTCAAGATGGTGGGCCATTTGGACAAAGAGGACAAGGTTATTCCAAGCATAGATGATAGAAACAAATAAGACCCAGGAAACCAACAAAAGCTCTACTGCTTGAGGGGTGGACAGTGTCCAGATCACAGCAGGTTAAAGCAAGAATCCTAAGATACTGTCTTGGCCTTGGGGTGCATGGTGAGGCCATTCAAGGAGTTGAACTCCCTGAATGAGGAATAACGGAGAGTGTGGTGCAGAGTAAGAAAAGGTGAAATGATTCCAAATCATTCAGGCAGAAATATCAATTAAGCAAGTTAGCAAATGTGTGTTACAAAGTATACTGGACTCTGAACCTATTTCCTTATTTTAAAAAAATGGAATTTGGAGAGTATATTGGTGGTTACTTTCCAGGATTGTTATCAGGAATAAATGAGAAATGATGAATAGGAATGCACTTGACCCAGTGAATTGCCCATATTAGGTGCTGAATACATGGTGGCTTTTATTATTTCTTCTGTCTTTCTACTCCTTCCCTACTTCTCCCCTTTAAAATAATGTGGTAAGGAAGAGATACTGAAAGGGCCTATGGTTGCTTGTGAGTTCCTGACCTTTTAAATGAGCGAGAGAGAGATTTTCAGGCAGAGCAAAGAAATACTGGAAATGAAGCTGTTTTTCTATGGATTCAGCTCTACAGGGACCTTCCCAATGCCTGCCAGATATGCATATGGACTCAGCAGACTGAGAACTCTATTCTTAGAGACCTGGTACCTAGGAGATTAATAGGCCCTTCTTTTTATTGTTATTTATATCATTTACATTGTGTATTCCCTTTGGGTAACCCAGCACCGATTCACCTGTGACCCATCAACATTTTGAGCCCTTATCCTCCCACTCCCTCACTGACTGTCTCTCCCTTGTTTGGTTCCCCTAGATGCCTGTTATAAGTGAAACCATTTGATATGTTTCTCTTTCTTTCTGCCTTATTTCGTTGAGCATGATCCCTTCCAGTTCCACCCATGTTGCTGAGAATTGCATGTGTTTATCTTTTTTTTATTTGTGTCTTTTACATTACTGCATATTCCCCATAGGTTTCCTACCACCAATTCACCCATGAACCATCACCACAGTCCCCTGTGCTCCCCTCTCCCCCGTTCTGAGCCCCAGTTCTCCCCTCTCTCTCGCTGGTTGACACTCTTGTATTTTGTTCTCCTATATTCCTGTTATAAGTGAGACCGTTCGATATTTTTCTTTTTCCTTTTGTCTTATTTTGCTGAGCATGATCCCTTCTAATTCCATCCATGTTGCTGCAAATTGCATGTGTTTATCTTTTTTGAATGCTGAATAGTATTCCATTGTGTATATGTACCACATCTTCTTGATCCAGTCATCTATTTTTGGGCATCTGGGTTGTTTCCATAACTTCGGTATTGTAAATAGTGCTGCAATAAACATACGAGTGCATGTATCCTTTTGGATTAGTGTTTTTTTGTCCTTTGGGTAAATTCCCCAAAGTGGTATTGCTGGGTTGTGTGGTAGCTCCACGTTTGTTAATTCGAGGAAATGCCATACAGCTTTCCACAGTGGTTGGACCAGTTTGCATTCCCACCAGCAGTATAAAAGAGTTCCTTTTTCTCCACAGCCTCACCAGCATTTGTTGTTGCCTGTTTTTTTAATGTGCGCCATTATCACTGGCGTGAGGTGGTATCTCATTGTGGTTTTGATTTGCATTTCCCTGATTATAAGTGATGTTGGACATTTTTTCATATGGCTGTTGGCCATTTGCTTTTCTTCCTTAGAGAAGTGTCTTTTTAGCTCTTCTGCCCATTTTTTGACTGGATTGTTGACTTTGTTTCTGTTGAGTTGTGTGATTTCCTTGTAGATTTTAGTTATCAGTCCTTTATCGGTTGTGTTGTGTGCAAAGATTTTCTCCCAATTAGTAGGGTGTCTGTTTTGATTATTGTGTCTTTTGCTGTACAGAAGCTTTTTATTTTTTAATGTAATCCCGAGTGTTTATCTTTTCCTTGACTTCCTTCACTTTGGGGGATGTGTCTTTAAAGATTTTGCTAGGATGTATGCCATGTAGAGTTTTGCCTATATTTTCTTCTATAAATTTGATGGTTTCAGGTCTTACGTTCATGTCTTTTATCCATTTTGAGTTGGTTCTTCTGCATGGTGTGAGGTAGTAGTCTAGCTTCATTTTTTTTGCATGTAGCAGTCCAGTTTTCCCAGCACCATTTATTGAACAAGCTAATCTTGTTCCATTGCATATTCTTCACTCCTTTGTCAAAGATTAGTTGTCCATAGGTATGTGGATTTATTTCTGGGTTTTCTATTCGATTCCATTGGTCTGTGCTTCTGTTTTGGTTCCAGTACCATGCTGTTGTAATTATTATGGCTTTGTAGTATAGTTTGAAATCTGGGAGGGTAATTCCTCCATTTTCTTTCTTTTTAGTCAGGGGAGCTTTGGCTATTCAAGGTTTTTTGTGGTTCCATATGAATTTCATCATTATTTGTTCTATTTCTTTGGAGAATGTCATTGAGATTTTTATTGGAATAACGTTGAATATGTAAATTGCTTTTGGTAGTATGGCCATTTTGATAATGTTAATTCTTCCCATCCATGAACATGGGATGTCTTTCTATTTTTTTGTATCCTCCTCTGTTTCTCTTAATAGGGTCTTACAATTTTCTTTTTTTTTTTTAAAGATGTATTTTTTATACATACAGCTGGGATACAGGCCAGAGGCGTGGGCGGCGAGAGGGTTCACCAGAGACAGAGCGGGGAGCAGAACAGGCAGATCAGAAATACACTGCTGAGGGGAGCAGCGGGCGAGGCAGGAGAGATCTGCCGCACCATGTGGGATTCTCCCCGGCTGGGCGTCGAACTTGCATCTCAAGCTGCCAACAGCTCCGCAGGGCAGCACTCAACCACTGCGCCACCAGGGAGGCCCCGGGTCTTATAATTTTCTTTGTATAAGTCCTTTACCTCTTTTGTTAGGCTTATACCCAGGTATTTTTTTTTTTTGTTTCAATTTTGAAGGGGATAATTCTCTTGATTTCTGCTTCTTCTGACTGAGTGTTTGTATATGGGAAGGCTACGGATTTTTGTGTGTTGATTTTGTATCCTGCTACTTTACCAAAATGGTCTATAATTTTGAGTAGTTTTTCTATGGAGTTTTTCGGATTCTCTATGTATATTATCATATCATCTGCGAAAAGTGATAATTTATTTTCTTCTTTCCCTATTTGGATTCCTTGTATGTCTTTCTCTTGTCTTATTGCTCTGGCTAGGACTTCCAGTATTATATTGAAGAGCAATGGTGACAGTGGACATCCTTGCCTTGTTCCTGATCTTAGGGGAAAGGCTTTCAGCTTCTCAACATTGAGGATAATATTGGCAGTGAGTTTGTTGTATATGGCTTTTATTATATTGAGGTATGCTTCTTCTATCCCAAGGATTTCAAGGGCCTTTATCATGAATGGATGTTGCACTTTGTCAAATGCTTTCTCAGCATCTATTGATATGATCATATGGTTTTTATTTTTCTTTTTGTTGATGTGTTGGATTACATTGATTGATTTTCGGATGTTGAATCATCCTTGTGTCCCTGGAATAAATCCCACTTGGTCGTGGTGTATTATCTTCTGGATGCATTGTTGGATCCTGTTGGCTAATATTGCTGAGTTCTGATGCTTGATTTTCTTTTTGCGGTGTGTCCTTCCCCTGAGGGCTTGCTTGATTATTTGTATTTCTCTTTCTCCCTGTTTGTCTTCTGATTTGTTGTAATTGTTGGGAAATTGTGGTACTGGTACTGGCAGGCATCTTTTTGGGGTACTCCTTCCTGGATTTGGAGGGCTATGGTCTGATCAATTCTGGTCCTGCTAGGCCAAACCACCACTGGGTAGTGATGCTGTGGGTATGTTGTCTGTAGAGCGCATGTGTTTATCTTTTTTGAATGCTGGATAGTATTCCATTGTGTATATGTACCACATCTTCTTGATCCAATCATCTATTTTTGGGCATCTGGGTTTCCATCCTTAGCTATTGTAAACAGTGCTGCAATAAACATATGGGTGCATGTATCCTTTTGGATTAGTATTTTTGTGTTCTTTGGGTAGATTCCCAAAAGTGGTATTGCTGGGTCATATAGAAGCTCCATTTTCAGCAATTTGACAAACCACCATATAGCTTTCCATAGTGGTTGGACCAGTTTGCATTCCCACCAGCAGTGTAAGAGAGTTCCTTTTTATCCACATCCTCGCTGGCATTTGTTGTTGCCTGTTTTTTTTTTTTTTTAATGTGTGCCATTCTCACTGGTGTGAGGTGATATTTCATTGTGGTTTTGATTTGCATTTCCTTGATTATAAGTGATGTTGAACATTTTTTCATATACCTGTTGGCCATTTGCTTTTCTTTTTGGAGAAATGTCTTTTTAGCTCTTCTGCCCATTTTTTTTTATTGGATTGTTGACTTTGTTTTTGTTGAGTTGTGTGAGCTCCTTGTAGATTTTTGTTATCAGTCATTTATCGGTTGTATTGTATGTAAAGATTTTCTCCCAATTAGTAGGGTGTCTGTTTTGATTATTGTGTCTTTTGCTTTACAGAAGCTTTTTATTTTTTAATGTAATCCCAAGTGTTTATCTTTTCCTTCACTTCCTTCACTTTGGGGGATGTGTCTTTATTTATTTATTTATTTATATATTTTTATTGTTATTTATGTCTTTTACATTTTGTATTCCCCTTGGGTAACCCACCACCATTTCACCCGTGATCCATCTAAAAAGGGGGATGTGTCTTTAACAATTTTGCTGAGATATGTGTCGTGTAGAGTTTTGCCTATATTTTCTTCTAATAGGCCCTTCTTAAAACTCCCCGATGGCCAACGCTGTATTTGCGATTTCTTCCACTCCTCCCCCCACCCACTCATTCACCTCTACCTTATTCCCTTATTTCACACCAGAAAGTTCCCCAGCTCAATTCTCCTTTGATTAGTTTCCTCCCTGAGAAGATACTGTGACGTCTTTGTCCTTGCTTGTGTTATACATACTGTTACTGTGGAGAGCTAGGACCATGAATATCACTTAAAATTGTCGGTATTCTTGCTTTTCCCTTTTCTCATTCTTCTCTTCCTAGACACTGACCACCTCCAATCCCAACATCCATTTAACTCTACCCTCATGAACTTAACCCAAATGGATAGGTGACCAAACACATGTTCAAAAGCCTCTTTCTGGAATGAACTGAATTTGATTCTAGTTCTACCTGCTGGTGTTGGAAACAGGGAGAGGGGCAGTCAGGGGCAATGCCAGCTCTCTCTCCCTCACCTCTGCCCCCAGGCCCAGCCCCACCCATCACCTGCTTCACTCCTTGGCTTGGGTCCCACACTTCCCTTCCTCTTCCCACTTTGCAACTATCCTCTGGAGACCACATGTACCTTTTAACTCCACCCTCACAACAGTCGCACCTTTCCTCTGGGTCTAGCCAGGCTGGACAGAGTCACCTTTACCCACTCAGGTTGACCAGCGAAGACTTAGGTTCTGACCTGAAGGAGCACAATGTCCCTAATGGGACAGCTAGGTGCCTTGAAGAAATCTCACACCAGAATTATTGCCATTTTTCTCTAAAACTCCTGCCCTGGGCTGGGGTGCCCCTATATGTTTCCACCAATCATAAGCATTTTCCCCTCTATTCTTTCTTTGTAGGAAGGTGCTGGTGTGTGGGACAGTAACGGAGGCAGTAAAGGGATCCCTCTGTGGATTCTTGTCTTGACAGAGTTCTCTACTTCAACTTGTATTCACCCAGAGCTTTGGGATTCTGTTGGATTTCGGGCCCCCTCCTCAAGGTTATGTGAAGTTCAGAGCATGGGTTAGGAGTAGGTTTGGCTGAAACTGAATTGGGGTGGTGAAAAGGGATGGAGGATCCTCAACCGTGGCCACTTCAGAGCAGCAAACTCACATTATTTTCAGCCTAGGATAAACTGAAATACCAGCAAGGGGTGAATTCTTTTTGGGAAGTCTATTTTGCTGCCCCCTAACCCCGTCCCAATTTTGGGTTGGATGCTTGAGACTTGTTTTTCTTGTTTTGAAAGAGGTCCAGCTGGGTCTGAATCAATTGCTTTGGTCCTCCACTCCATTTTCCAATTGAGAGAAAAGGGAAAGTGGGGACCATAAAGAGAAAAGCAAGAGCACATTGCCTGACAGTCAGATTGGGGCAGTGTGAAGGAAACAGACCTCTTGAGCTCAGCTCAAGATTATGAGCCATCCAGAGGACAGCGTGAGTTCCAAACACTTCTGTAGTCTTCAACTAGTTAAAAGGGGAGTAAGTGACTCTGGGATTTAATCCCACCCTTTCATATATATTTCAGCTAATTTTCATCCCCAAGGCCAGGTAGGACTGGGTTGAGGAGATTACTGTACTAACACTATATAGAATCAAATGAAACTCGAGGGAAAATTATTTTGCTCGAGGGCTGAGCAAAGAGGGGTTCAGCAGGGGAGGAGTACTTTGGGGAACCCTGTGGGAGAAATTAAGGAGGGAGAAAATGGATGAACTTGTCTAATTTAGTATACCTTGACTCCATGCTCGCATGTCTCCTTAAGCTGTAAGGTTTGTCTTTGACTTAAAGCCACATAGCCAAAGTTGCTACTTGAGAGAACAGGTTTACAAAGGTCATTGTCCTCGGGTAATCCCCACCCATTGGCAGAAGATATTACCTAAAGATACTACTAGAAGAAAGGAGAAGTGAGGGGGTGAAGGTAGGAGCTGAGGCTGTTGTGGGGCATCTAGCAGCAAGGCCTTGGAGGCAGCCTTGGAAGAAAAAGCTGCTTTGGACATACCAGCTCTTTAAGGAGGGCCTGGGTATGGTTGGTGGGGGAAGCCTGGGCCCTGACCTGCCTCTTTAAGACTTGGCTAAGGCAGACGGTTCATCTGTGTCAGAGGAAGATTGTACTACAATGCTGGCTTTGCTGGAGTGAATGTATCTACTTGTAATGGTCCTTGAAAGAGCTGTCTTTTAGTGTTTTTTTTAAATAAATTATAAGAATTTTGAGAAAAATAAATAACAAATAAAATTTATTATTTGAAATATAAATCCAGACAGATGGTCAAAGGGACAATCCCTTATTTCCTTTGGTATTGTCTTCATTATTAGGTACCTGTCTGATGTCACTCAATGTGATAATAACTGGGCAAAGGGAATAATCTCTAAGTTTGGATTTAAAAGTGGTGTAGACTATGATGGTTTGGGGTAATTAATTCACAGTTCTGTTTGAAATCCTAGTGCCACCACTTACTAGCTGCTTGACCCTGGGCATTGTTTTTATTCTTTAGAGAATGCAAAAGATATTTGGCTAGATTAAATACCTTTGTGTATGTGACAAAGTCTACCATTCTGAAGTCTGCCATTCTATGTGTATCTTAGTTCCATTTTCTTTTCCTACTCAGCTTAAGACTCATTTTCAGGAGCACTGCAGGTACCATTAGTGTTTTACTGTCCTTAAAACAACTTCCAGATGGGGCGAAAGGAGACCTCAGAAGATTGTATTAGCTTACTCAAAGGATGAGATTAAAAAACAGGTTTTATGCACTGCTGATTTAACATGGTTTTGACTGGACATCAGCAACACTGAGAGAAAGACCCACTAACCTACCTTTCCCATCATTCTTTCAGCAATTTAATCAGCATTATATAACGAATAGGATCTTTGAACAAGCCAGTGACTCACAAGTGATCTCATACCATTCTTCCGAATTTTGGTGGGGGGAACCCTCATATAAAAATAATGTTAATCTTTGGTGACTGTTGGGGATACAGAGAATGGGCTGGTAACGCTGTCTTCAAGTTCGCTAAGAAAGCAGACAGGCAGAAAATATAGGGAAATCAGAAATATAAATTCAAAAGAAAAGTGACACATATATCTAATCCACCCTTATGTCAAAACTAATTAATAGCTTTATATTCAGAGCCCTGTGGTGCTATGGGTCATTCTTATTTATGTTTTCAAATACATTATAAAGAAAACTGTGGAAAAAATATGAACTACATCACCACTGCTACTACATCCCTTATCATACAGTGTATGCATTTCTGAAATAAGGCCCTAGTTACTTGAGTTATTTCAATTCCAAGCCACCAAAGCTGATCTAGTCCTCTTTCACCTCATAAGATTGTGTGTGTCTGATGTGGTAGTGAGGCAGATCAACCATTTTTCCTTTCTCAAACTGGTAGGGACATTATTATTTTTTGATATGTTTATATATTCACCCATTCCCTTGAATCAGTTGTAGTTTATTACTTCACAAGTTTACAAATAAAGATGATTGCCTTTGGATATATAATTCATTTAGTGAATATGTGTTGGAATACTATTTGTTGGGTACTGAGAACATAGTTAAAAATTCATTGTCTATTCAGTCCATCTTAAATGTCTTCTTTTTTTCTGTAACTTTTTAATATAGTGGTAACAATAGTTCACAACACTGTATATGACTGAGGGGAACAGATTCACAACTCTTCGCATGTATGCTACCACACTACCTCCACCATCAAAGCACCTATAATCTTCCATCATAGACCAGTGGGTATCCTCTCACTTTTTTCCACCCCCTCCCATCTTCCTCCTCTAGTAGCCTCAATTCTACACTAATATTTCGAGAGTTTCCGTTGGCTTGATTTGTCTGTTCTTTGTTTTGTTTATTTATATTCAGTGTATGAGTGAAATTATCTGGCATTTGTCTTTGTCATTCTGCCTTATTCACTTAGCATAATTACACCTTTCCCCATCCAATTCCCAATATTCCTTCAGGTTCTATTTTGGATTCTTTGGTTTCCCACGTCAAGTCTTTCTTTTTTTTTTAAGATTTATTTATTTATGTATACAAGCTGGGGTACAGGCCAGAGGCATGGGGAAGCGAGAGGGTACACCAGAGACAGAGTCGGGAGCAGAATAGGCAGATCCACGGGAATACACTGCTGAGGGGAGCAGCTGGCAAGGCAGGAGAGGTCTGCCGCGCCATGTGGGAATCTCCCCAGCCAGGCATTGAACTCACGTCGCTGCTGCCAACAGCTCCACAGCACAGAGCTTAACCGCTGCGCCACCAGGGAGGCCCTATCAAGCCTTTCTTATCTCTCCAGTTATTGCTTAGAAATTTTACATCAGTCAATTCTACTGAGTTGATACTTCCACGGGTGAACAGGGGGTGGGTAACTTATGGGGAATACATAATAATGTAAAAGATACGAATAACAAAAATAAATATCTATTATATTAAAAAAATAGAGATACTTCTGATAAATAAACTGCCTTATAATGTACTTGTTTTTATTTATTTTTTGTGCTGTGATTTTATTTATTTACTTTAATTTTAATGTAATACTTTTTTATTAAATCATTGTTAATTTTTGGACAACATATGATTTCTCCCCTCTGTGTAGTCACTGTAGTTATCCCACAACCAAAGCCCAAAGTCCATCATCATATTCCTTTGTGTTCCTACTCCCCCCAATTTTTTTAAGATTTATTTATTTATGCATACAAGCTGGGGTACAGGCCAGAGGCGTAGGCGGCAAGAGGGTTCACCAGAGAATGAGTGGGGAGCAGAACAGGCAGATCGATGGAAATACACTGCTGAAGGGAACAGCGGGCGAGGCAGGAGAGGTCTGCTGCGCATGTGGGAATCTCCCGGGCTGGGCGTCGAACTCACGTGACCGCTGCCAACAGCTCCACAGCACAGCGCTTAACCACTGTGCCACCAGCCTACTCCCCCCATTTTTACACTTCCCTACCCCCAATCCCTCACCTTCCCTTCCTGGGTGCCTCATATCTATAAAAATTCATTGTCTATTCAGTCCATCTTAAATGTCTTCTTTTTTTCTGTAACTTTTCAATATAGTGGTAACAATAGTTCACAACACTGTATATGACTGAGGGGAACAGATTCGCAACTCTTCGCATGTATGCTACCACACTACCTCCACCATCAAAGCACCATCAAGGTTTGTCTTTGACTGATGCTTTGGTTTTACTATATTCCACATATAAGTGACAAAAATCTGATTTTTATCTTTTCCTTCTGACTTATTTTGCATAGCATCAACTCTTCCAACTCTGTCCATGTTATTGTAAATGGCATGAGTTTGTCATTTTTTATAATTGGGTAGTATTCCACTGTATATGTAAACCACATCTTTTTTGGGGGGAAAAGGACTACATCATACTAAAAAGCTTCTGTATAGTAAAAGACAGTAATCCAAACAGAGGCATCTTATCAAATGGCAGAAAATATTTGCACATCATTCATCTCATAAGGGACTTATATTGAAGATATACAAAGAGCTTTCAAACTCAAAAAACAAAGCAAACAAAGAGCTTACAAACTCAATAAAAAAACAATCCAATTAAAAAATGAGCAGCAGAGCTAAAGAGACACTTCTGTAAATAAGAATTGCAAATGGCCAACAGGCATATGAAAAAATGTTGAACATCACTATCAGCGAAATGCAAATCAAAACAATGAGATACCCCTTCACACCTGTGAGAATGGACCATATTAAAAAACCTGGAGGGCCTCCCCGGTGGTGCAGTGGTTAAGCGCTGCGCTGTGGAGCTGTTGACAGCGGCGATGCGTGTTCGACGTCCAGCCGGGGAGATTCCCACGTGGTGCACAGACCTCTCCTGCCTTGCCCGCTGCTCCCCTCAGCAGTGTGTTTCCGTCCATCTGCCTGTGCTGCTCCCCACTCTGTCTCTAGTGAACCCTCTGGCCGCCCCACGCCTCTGGTCTGCACCCCAGCTTGTATGCATAAATAAATAAATCTTTAAAAAAATAAAAAATAAAAAACCTGGAAACAACAAATTCTGGCGAGGATGTGGAAAAAAAGGAACCTTCTTACACTGCTGGTGGGAATGATGTAAACTGTTCCAACCAATATGGAAAGTTGTGTGGGGTTCCTCAAAACACTAAAAATGAATCTACCATATGACCCAGATATGGAAATAATCCAAATTCCCCCAAACAAATAAATAGATCAAAAAGATGTGGTATGTATACACAATGGAATATTACTTGACAATCAAAAAGACAAACTCATGCGATTTGTGGCAACGTGGATGGAGCTGGAAGGGATTATGATGAGTCAAATAAGTCAGAAGGAAAAAGATAAATATCAGTTGGTTTCACTTAGATGTGTAATATAGAGAAACTGAACAAAAGAACAACAAAAAAGACAAAATTGCAAGCTGACCATAAATCTGAGGCATACAGTGAGGGGAAGGAGTCAGAACAGGGGAGGGAAGAACACAAGAGAATATGATGATGGTTCACCCATGATATGTTAGAGGGAGAATTTCAAGGATTACATCTGAGGGGAGAAACCAATTACTGTACAGAAATGAAAAATGATGTAAGAAAATAAATAAATACATTTAGAGGAGAAAAATATATATCTTGATCCATTCATTTGTTTGGGGGCATTTACGTTGTTTCCCTATCTTGGCTATTGTAAAGATTTATTTATTTTTAAATGAAGTAACGTTCTATATCCTTGTTAATTTTTTGACAGTATAGAAATTCTTTCTTTTGGTGTGGTCACTGTACCTCTCCCATCACCAAAGCACTCATAGTCCTCCACCATAGTCCATTGTACTCTCATCTTCACACACCCACACTCCACGTCCTGTTTTCACTCATCCACTTCCTTCTCCCCCTCTGGACACTGCTTATCTATGGTCATATTTCAAGGATTAGATTTAATATTTCTCTCTGTCTCTTTGTTTGGTTTCTCTATATTTCATGTATAAGTGACATCGTATAGTATTTATCTTTCTCCTTTGGTTTATTTCACTTAGCATAATCCCTACCAGCGTCATCCATGTTGCTGCAAATGATATGAGTTAATCTTTTTTGACCTCTGAGCAGTATTCCATTGTGTGTATATGCCAAATCTTCTAGATCAACTTATTTGTTTTTGTGCACTTAGGTTGCGTATCTTGGCCATTGTAATTAGTGCTTCCTTAAATATAAGCCTGCAGGTTTCTTTCAAATTAGACTTTTTGCATTCTTTGGGTAGATTCTTAGGGGTGGAATTGCTAGATCATATGTACGTCAAATTATATTATTTTGAGAACTCTCCACACAGCTTTCCATAGTGAATGGACCGGTTTACAGTCCCACCAATAATGTAAGAAAGCTCCCACTTCACCACATCCTAGCCATAACTTGTTGCTTAGATAGATAGATAGATAGATAGATAGATAGATAGATAGATAGATAGATAGATAAAATATAGGTCATTCTCACAGGTGTGAGGTGGTATCTCATTGTGATTTTGATTTGCTTTTCCCTGAAAATAAATGATGATGAGCATTTTTTCATGTCTGTTGATCATTTGCATTTCTTCTTTGGAGATGTGTCTCTTTAGCTCTTCTACTCATTTGTTCATTGGGTTGTATGCTTTGTTTTTGTTAAGTTGTGTAAACTCTTTGTAGATCTTTGATATCAGCTCCTTATAAGTTGTATGTTGTGCAAATGTTTTCTCCCATCCAATAGGGTGCGTCTTCCTTTAGGTAACTTAGTGGAAAGACTTTGTTGTTCTCTATTGAGAATGGTGTTAGTTGTGCTTTTGTCATGCATGGGTTTTATGATTTTGAGATTTATTCTTTTTATCCCAACTTTTCCAAGAACTTTCTTCGTAAATGGATGTTGAACTTTATAAAATGTTTTCTCTTCAGGCCTCCCTGGTAGCACAGCGGTTAAGCGCTGCTCTGTGGCACTGGTCGGCAGCGGCTAAGAGAGTTTGACACCTGGCCAGGGAGATTCCCACATGGTGCAGCAGACCTCTCCTGCCTCGCCAGCTGCTCCCCTCAGCAGTGTATTTCTGCCGATCTGCCTGTTCTGCTCCCCACTCTGTCTCTGGTGAACCCTCTCGCTGCCCCATGCCTCTGGCCTGTACCCCAGCTTGTATGCATAAATAATCTTTAAAAAAAAGTTTTTGCTTCATCTCTTTGTATGATCACATGTTTTTTCTCTTTTTTTGTCTCATGTAGTGTATTTCATTGACTGACTTTTGGATGTTGAACATCCTTGTGTCTCTTCAATCAATTCTATTTGTTTATGGTTTATAATCCTTTTAATGCATTGTTGGATTCAGTTTATTATATTTTATTGAGGATTTTAGCATCCATGTTCATTAAAATGATTGCCCTATAGTTTTCTGTTTTTGTGTTATCTTTGTTTAGCTTTAGTATTAGCTTTAGATGTTATCCTCATAAAATGTATTTGGAACTATACCATCTTTTCATATTTTGAAAGAGTTTGAGCAGGATGAGAGTTAGTTCATCTTTGAAAGTTGGTATAACTCACTTATAAAAACATCTGGTCTTGAGCTTTTTTTATTTTTGGAAGAGTTTTGATTGCTGTTTCAATTTCCTTGTTTGTTATTGCTTTCTTCAGGTTTTCTATTTCTTCTTTGTTCAGCTTCTGGTGGTTGTATAGTTGTAAGAATTTGTCCATTTCGTCTTTATTGTTGAACTTGTTTGTTTATACATATTCATAGTAAACTTTATTATTCTTTCAATTTCTGCTGCACGTATTGTAATTTCTCTTCTTTTATTTATCCCACTAATTTGAGTTTTCTCCCTCTTCTTCTTGTGAGCCTAGTTAGGGTTTTATCTATTTTGTTTATTCTTTAAACAAACCAGTTTTTGGGTTCATTGATATTTTGGAATCTTTTTGATATCTAGTTCGTTTGTTTCTGCTTTAATTTTTTTTAATAATATATATTTTTATTGTTATTTATGTCTTTTACATTTTGCATTCCCCTTGGGTAGCCCACCACCAATTCACCCGTGATCCATCTCCATGGTCCCTTGTGTTCTTTTCTATTGCATTTTGTGCCCTTTCCCTTCCCTCCCTCCGGCTCCCTTCTCCCCTCTCTACCCCCCCCCACTGATTGTCTCTCTCCCACCCGGCCTCCCTATAGTCCTGTTATAAGTGAAACCATTCGATATTTTTCTCTTTCTTTCTGGCTTATTTCACTGAGTATGATCCCCTCTAATTCCATCCATGTCGCTGCAAATTGCATGTGTTTATCTTCTTTCCATGCTGAGTAGTATTCCGTTGTGTATATGTACCACATCTTCTGGATCCAATCATCTATTTTTGGACATCTGGGTTGCTTCCATACCTTTGCTATTGTGAACAGTGCCGCAATGAAGATATGGGTGCATGTATCCTTTCGGATTAGTGTTTTTGTATCCTTTGGGTAAATTCCCAAAAGTGGGATTGCTGGGTCATATGGAAGCTCCATGTTTAGCAGTCTGAGGAATCGCCATACAGCCTTCCATAGTGGTTGGACCAGTTCACATTCCCACCAGCAGTGTAGAAGAGTTCCTTTTTCTCCACATCCTTTCCAGC
>PVIJ01013732.1:0-43874 GCA_004024925.1 Scalopus aquaticus | reverse complement strand
CGGGGAGAGTCCCACATGGTGCGGCAGACCTCTCCTGCCTTGCCCGCTGCTCCCCTCAGCAGTGTATTTCTGATCTGCCTGTTCTGCTCCCCGCTCTGTCTCTGGTGGACCCTCTCGCCGCCCCACACCTCTGGCCTGTACCCCAGCTTGTATGTATAAAAAAAATAAAAAATAAAAAAAATCTTAAAAAAAAAAAAAACCTGTATTTTTTTTTTTTAAGAAAAGGAAACTGGTATCATTGCTGTCAAGTGAAAACTACCATCACCTGGTACAAATACAAAGTGTATTTTCAAAGTCGTGTCTATTAAAATTAAGCTGTTTGTCCACATTCCCCAAAGCATGCCACACACCCTACTTGGGGAAATACCACCTTCACCCAAAGATATGAAAACATTTACTAGGAATAAATTTTTCAGATGGCAGCGGGCAGGTGGGGTAGCAATGGTTTGAGATAGACAGCCCCCGAGAAGCCTCCTTAAATCCCATCATCTGGAAGTCTGTGATGCTAGGAAAACAGCAGAGTGAAGAAGCTAGGAACTAAAAGTTGTCAGTGTGAAACAATTAGTGTTGTGAGATGAAGTTTGCCAGTAGGAAGCCCGAGTGGTAAGCCCTTATATTACAATATATTCTAGACCCTTTCAGTTCTTTCTGTGCAGGTGTACGTCTTGGAAAACTCAGATTTCCTTTAACTCACCAAGTCCCCATCCTTTGAGCCTTCCAGTATAGATGTAGCTAAGTATAAAAATCTGGAGTTGTCATCTTACATTTATTTCTAAACTTTGTTGTCCATAAAGCTGATTCTTATGAAAATGGAGAGGAGAAAGGAGGGCCAGGCCAGTGCCCGAGGGTTGGGTGTTGTCTTGGGGTACCCCACCTGCTGGATGGGAGCCATACTTGCTGGGGGTGAAGTGAGATTCGCTGCTGAGCCGCTGCTTCCCGGGGTGGGGGGTGGGGCGGAGAGCTGAGTGGAGGCGGCTGGGGATCAGCGGGAGCAGGGAGTGCTTAGTGAAATCGTCAGCACATTAAACTTTCTAAACCATCACGACTTCGGCTTTCCCACAAAGCCTAAGCTAATGCTCTGGGAGGGGCAGGCTGAACTGGTGGGGGACTTGACCTGGGAAGTGAGTGGCCTCATCAGGCTTGTTGGGAGGGCTTGGCCTGTCCCTTTCCAGGGTATCCTCTCAACTTGGCGGGGGGCACAGTTCAGCCCTTCTCTCTCTCTCTCTCTCTCTCTCTCTCTCTCTCTCTCTCTCTCTCTCTCTCTCTCTCTCTCTCTTTTTCTCTCCATTGTTGCTTTGAAGACTGGCTATTTGAAGTTTCAGAGTTACAATGCTGTGTGTGTCTCAGCGACTACATGTAATTCAGAGGCCCCCAACCTTTTTTTTTCTGAGGAGGATTCAGCTTCCCCAGTGACTTTCAGATGGCAGTGTAGGGGAACTGACCAGAGTCCCTGAGCTGAGTGGTAGAATGAAACTGGGGGTGCTTCTCCCCCAACCCAGGTTCCAGCAGTGTGGGGAGGGGGTTGTGGCATTTGTTGGAATTGTGAGAAGGGCTGAGGTTGACCCCTGAGGACTTCTTCCAGAAGCTGGAGACAGGGGAGTTGTACATGGTGGTTCCTGCAGAGGACTCCACATGGCTGATAAGGGCTGGAGAAGGTGTCCTTGGTGGGCCAGAACTCACAGGACCATTAACAACTTTGGCTCCTGCCCTGGAGCCAGATTTTTCCAGGTAGTGACTGGAACAAATCATGTTCTCTGGTGGTAGTTGGATGGTTGGATTAAATAGCAGTTCTGTGGTTTAGAAATTCCATGATTTAATTTATTTAACAATGCCCAGTACCTTGAATCATTAATATGGGTATGGGAACGTTATATGTTACCCTGTGTGTGTTATATAACTATTGTAAACAAATGCTGCCATAGATGTCCCTGCAGGCTATAAAATTGTGTGTGTATATATATATATTTTTTTTTGCATACTGGCACTAATATGTATCTACAGGGATAAATATTTTTTTGAGTAAAGCTACCATAGAGCACTTTTATTGTAATAATAAAAGTTGAGACTCATATAGTACAGGTGGGGAATGGTAGATAATTTCTGTTACCAAATCACTACATAAGGACAACAAAGGGATAAGGGGGAGAGAAGAAAAGCTAGGAAACTGAGATCAGCAAAGGGCATGGGGGGGGGTGCTTCAGGGGCTGCTGAAGATGCGCTGAGGACATTCAGCATTTGTCCCGGTGAGTGGGCTTCCTCTGGGCATTAAGTATCTACAATCAGTGTCTTCAGTTTAAAGTTGGTAAAAGTTCTTAAAATTAGGAACTCTTAGGAAAAAAATTGAATAGTGGTGAGATTACAAAAGTCCCGCCTTTCCTTTAGAAAAACCACAGGATGGGGGAAGAAAGGCCAGGACACAAAGAAGACTTCAGTGGTCCCTGCTATCCTGGGGACAGATGCCTATAGTGTCCAACATGGGTGAAAACATTGACTGTCAAAAGGCAGAGGATGTAAGGGGAGGGTGGGAGCTGGTGTTGGGGGCAAACGCTCTCTCTCCCCTCCCTACTTCAGTTTTGGATAGGGCTTTTCATTCTACCCAAGCACATCTCTCAACTTGGGAGAATAATTCAGCCCTCAACAGCACCTTGAATCTGCTATACCTTTGCTGCATAGCAGCAAGAATGGTCAGTGCATAATAGATAAAAATTTCATCCCCCCAAAAGATTCTTGTACCTCCCATACTAATTATTACCCTAAAATTAACTTACGTTGTTACTACTTAATTGAAAACCAATACCAAAAAACCAAAACTGAATCTGCACCCCAAAATGAAAACAAAATGAAACCAGTAACTTGAGGCGTGTGGTATATAGTTTAGGTCAACACATATACAAGGAGAAGTGGGGGAGCAAAGCTGGGTGCTAGGGCACATTCAATCCAGTGCCGGGACCATGGGGACCATCGGCAGAAGCTGATTTGCATCTGCTTATATGGAGGCGCCAGGTCTCTCCAGGCACATCCAAGAGCAGGGAGCTAATGAGGAGACCATTCCTGTCCTTCCAGTTTTAGAAGTTCCATGTCAAAGATGAGAGAGAGAGAGAGAGAGAGAGAGAGAGAGGCGCGTGTGGACTCACTGGAGGCGTAGTCTGGGGAGCAGGTCAGCTTGGCTCTCTGACCCACACTCATCTGGGCAACCCTTTCTGCCCAGTCTCTGATCACTTCCTGCTTGCTGACATGAGCTTAAAGTGCTTGCCTCTGTCCCAGAAGAATCAAATTTCTTTCCATCTTCAAGTGTCCCTGTGTAGTGCGCCACACAGGGAAGGCATCCCTGTCTGAAATGGTTTCCACCTGCACTCCTGTGGCGGGTTCCATGGCTCTGCCTACTTCCTGTAGGCTAAATCCTTAAAGGTGAAATTTCTGGTTAAAAGAACAGGATACCTTATTTCCTTGTTGTTTCAAATATGTCTTTATTGAAGGGTTTATAAGAAAAAAACCCTGTAATTGTTGACAGGTATTTTTGGGTAGCAAGGGGTTCTTTAATGGGCTGTTTAATAAGTATTCTAGATCTTCTATCTCACAGAGCAACAGGCCTGGATCCAACCAGAGGTTTTTACAGGAAGCTCTATGCCAAAAGATTTTAGCACATGATAGGTTGTCCTCTATTGAAGGGAACCTCCTGGATTCCCTCAGAAAGTTTCCAAGGCTGGCAGAATGCTAAAACACACTCATCAAGTTTAATACTGGGGGGGAGCAAACGGCTTATCAAAAAATCTTGAAATACTATTGTGGATAATGAATGTGGGTAAGATTTTCTACTCCTCATATATCGGGACAAATTGAGAATGCTACATCTTTGCATAATCTTAATGTTGGGGGTAAGTGGCATAAACTTAGTACCCAAATGGCATTAACAAGCCATGTCACCAAATGGTTTACAGGTTTTTTTTTAGTTTCATGTGTAACTCGTTTATAAAATCCTTGTGTTTAATTTTCATCGCACATGTTTTTTGTGGGAAAAGGCAGCAAGAAGAGATAGTCTCTGAACCTCATCATTACTCTTGGACAGCACCTCCAGGGGTGGATGGTCCTATTTTTTGTGCATTTAGTGTTTTGATGCCTTTGTCAGTGAAGGGCCACATTTCTCAGCTATGTGTCATTGTGTACTCTACAGAGAAACTCTTCTACTCACATGCCCCAATGTTGACACAAAAGCCATGCCCTAATTTTTATTCATTCATTGATCATATGATGATAGCTCTGGGCCTGGTAGAATTCTCTGCCTAACAAAAGATGGTGAATGAGATAGGGGATGGCTAATAAAAGTTGGGAGGTCGACCCCAGAAGCAGTGTTGGAACATAATGAAATAACAGTACTGGCTGTCTCCTTCTACCTTGCCCCAAAATGAAAGCAGCTTAGGAAATGGTACTTCAGAGCAGAGTGTCCTGCAAATGGAGAGCAAGTCATAAAGGCAAAGATCTTGCCCATGTTAGGATAGCCATCAGCTGCCCCTCATCTTCCCAGCATTGCTCAGGTGTTGGCATTGGTACCATTTTTAAAAAGTAAATTCCTGACGGTGCTGAGCCCCTGGGACTCCTATGTCAAGTTGTTCATGCAGGAGTAGATTCTTCCTGGGTGAGGGTCTCAAGTTCTAGAATCCCAGTACTTTCTTGTGGCTTTGGGGTTCAGATTGGAGGCCACTGCTAATTATCTTTTCTTACCACACACTTTCAAGTATGTGTGACCAACTTTTCCAATTGATGGGGCCTTTCAATGCTCTGTTTTTACCTCAGTTAACCTCTTTGAGATGACCACCTTCCTCATCACCCAAAGTGAATTTTATCTGGTCTGCATAGCCAAACTATCCTCACCATATTCTGGAAAATTGGAGAACTTCCAACATTTTCCATCTGATGTATCGACAACTGGAAGAGATAATTTAACTTTTATTCTTAGCAGTACTGAAAGGGAAGAGCAAGCCAGCTAGAGTTCTTTATCTTTTCTCCCCAGTACTGGACTGTCATCTAGTAGCTACTTAAATTGTTTAATAAACAAATGATCAGTTTTGCCAGTAGTCTCCAACGAGCCAACATAAATCGAGTTACGGCATCCTTTTAAAAGAGAGAAAGAATAATTGCAGAAAAGGCAGATGCAGTGATCCTGAAAGTTGGCTCTTAGCAAGGCTGTCTGCAAGCTGACCCCTTGACCTTACTGTGTCCTGTCTGCTGGTAATGAACCCTTTCAGTTCCTCAAGTGTGCTCTTCTCTTTCTCAGATGTTTGCCTCACCAGGGTGGAGGCTGAGTGATCAGCATTTCTGCCTGTGTTTAGTTATCAGTGTGAGCATCTCTTCTTTTCAGAAGCTTTCTCCACTTCTCTGAACCATTGTTCCCACTGTACTCTGCGCTTCCTCTTTCTCAGCTTGGTTTTGTAATTACTGACGCTAATGTTTGTCTCTCTGACTATGCTGAGAAAAAACTGACTCTTGCTTCCCATTATCTCCGTCACACTTGCAACCATTAGTGGGTCATGGTGGGTGCTTCTGGAAGTTTTTATGGAATGAACACATGACCACATGAATGGAAAAAACTAACATAAAATTTCATGAAAACTGTAAACCTAAACTAGAGTAGCACAAAACCAGTAATTCTTTGATTTCACAAAACCAAAAATTCTCAGTAATTTTTTGGTAGCCCAACAAACCTTATACCCAAAATTGTGGGTGTGAGAATCAAGAAAAAGTGAGGGACCTATAATATGAAATGATGTATTTATAAAGGTCCTACTGATACCGGACAAATGGGTCTTCAGAATTGCCAAAGGCAGTGCCCAAATTGCTTACCGGTCACTATCGTAGTTCTGCACCCTTGTGCGCAATTCCAAGACTACTCAGGCTTAGGGAACAATTACAAGGGGATTTACTTAACAAACCGGAAAAAGCAAAGAATTACTAAAGTCAACATATGGCCGTTTACCTTTCTTACTTAAAGCAATGTCCAGTCCTTTAAGTCCCAGAAAAGCAACAAAGGTGGCATCTTCGCACCACTGCTGACGTGGAGCAACTCTTCCAAACAATAGGTTACGTTTCCAAAATGGCATCTTCCTTCTTCTGCAGACGTGCAACAGCCAGAGAGTGAGCCAAGTTCCAACTCACGAGGACGACAAAGAACACAACTGGAGATGCTCCTGAAACTGCCATGGTGCCCCAGTACAGCACCAGGCCAACAACACTGCAAACAGCAACTACAGGGGCCAGACAGTCCAACAGACTGCACTCACCCATTTTAGGAAGGCGCCCGCTTCAGGCCTCTGTCTTCTTCCTTCAGCTCCAGTAAAGACAAAACTGGGAGCAGTTTTCATCGCTCGGCTACTTGCAAAGCCTCCAAAGTCCCTGACCCCAAAGTCCCTGAAGACTCCAAAAACGCTCAATCCGAAACTATATCCTGGTGGCTCAACATTTCTGGTGTCTGATTTCCAAACTCTCAAGCGTGGCTGCTACATTTTCTGCTGCTTCTTTTCCTACATCATGGCAACTGCCTCCTCTATTCCTGCATCATGGTAACTGACTTCCCTTTCTCCTTCAGTCCCTTTTATTTCTCATCAGACTCTCCACCCCAAACTGCAAATTTAGCATTTTCCCTGGGGCTATTCGTTCTCATCAGCAAACCCCCCCAGGGGGCACCACCTTTACTGGACTTTGGACTCAGCCCGTTACACTACTATCAAAGGCCAGCTAATCAGGGAATTTAAAAAGATAGAGGATGTCTTTATTAGCTAAGATCTGCTCTCATGTTTTTAAATTTTGAAGACCTTTTTATAAATTACCATGAAGGACAGAAGGATAAGCTTGACTTTGGGCTGTGATGATAAAAGTTCTAAAGTGGGGCCATCGGCATGTAACCAAGAGAAGTTTTTTTTTTAACCCTATGTCTGGTACTAAGCCCAGGACAACTCAGTTTGAAGCAGAAAGAGAATAAAGGCCATTGGGAATTGAAGTGTCTTATGAAGTATCACAATTTTAAAAGCCACTGCAAAAAAGCGGTGAGAAGCAGGTATAAAACAGGTTATCACCAAGGGGAAGATAAGTAGTAGGAAGGGAAACTGAGGTGCCAGAAATGGGTAGGAAGCCTACAGTCATTCCGGGCATTTAAAAAAAAAAGGTAGGTAGCAGATATCAGAGAGCACTAGGAAGGCTTAATTGTTCTGACTATAGAGCTTCCCTCATTGAAAGTGTCCGCAATCCAGGAGCAGAGAAATCAAGAACATGGCCCTTGCAGCCAGCCCGCAGGGAACACAGCCACACCGTTTCCCTCTAGCCAGATCTTGTCTGCTGTTACCGTGCAACGTAAGGCAGGTTTTCCTGTAAACTCAGTGTGTTTTTGCATGTGACTCAGCTCAAGAGGGAGAGCATTTCCCTTCCCCCAGAAGGCTCCCATGAGTCTTCTAGTCAATATGAAGCTTGGTTTGGGCTGTTCTGGAGCCTTGTGTCAATGGCATCATACAGGTCATTTCATCTCCTTTTGATCTCTGTGGTATCCACCCATTTTGTTGAGTGTAGTAATCATTCTATTTTACTGCTGGGTAGTTTCCTATTGTGTAACTAGACCATAATCTCTCTGTTCTGTTGATGAACGTTTGGATAACTTTCAGTTTGGGGCTGTTATAATAAAGCTGCTTTGAACATTGTTATATAATTCTTTTGGTGGACTTCCGTACTCAATTCACTTTACTCTATTTCTGAGAGTAGAGTTGCTGGGTCATAAGGTAAATACTGCCAAAGTCATGAATATATTATTGGCTTTCTTCTAAGAGCTTCTAAGAGCTTGATTGCTTTACCCTTTATATGTCAGGCTGTGATAGGGTGGGATTTTTTTTTTAAAAAGATTTATTTATTTATGCATACAAGAGCTGGGGTGTAGGCCAGAGGTGTGGGGTGGGTGAGAGGATTCATCAGAGACATAGTGGGGAGCAGAACAGGTGAATCTACTGAAGTACATTGCTGAGGGGAGCAGCGAGTGAGACAGGAGAGGTCTGCTGCGCCATGTGGGTAGCCCCCTGGCCAGGGATTGAACTCGTGCTGCAGTGTGGATAGCTTCACAGTGCTGAGATTTAACCCTGTGTGCCACCAGGGAGGCCCCGGGACTTTTTTTTTTTTTTATGAGGATGTCCAGCTGAATTTACTGGAAAGACCAATTTTTACTTTTTGAACTGCAGTAGCACCTTTCTGTTAAATTAGATCACTATCCTGTGGGTCATTATGTTTTATGGATCTATTTATCAATACTTTAATTTTTTAATTTGTTATTATTTTTTAAAGATTTATTTATGCATACAAGAGCTGGAGCCAGAGATGATGGGCATGAGAAAATTCAGAGACAGAGTGGGGAGCAGAACAGGCAGAGTGACTGAAATACACTGCTGAGGGGAGCAGCGGGTGAGACAGGAGGTCTGCTGCACCATGTGGGTTAGGTCCCTGTCCGGGATCGAACTCAGCTGCGGTGGCTGCCGATAACTTCATAGTGCTGAGACTTAACTGCTTATTCCACTAGGGAGGCTCCTATTTATCAATATTTTAAAGAAAATACCTTAAAGATCATGTTGAATGCATAGCTCTAAATTGTTTCTCACAGTTTATATTATATTAGCCTTTAAAAACAACTTTAAAATGACTATAAAAGAACTATTATATATACGATATATAGTTCACGATTTAACTTTTTTGGGATCATTTACATTTTCTTTTCCCTGTTTCGCTTTTCCATGTCTTTTATGTTGCAGACTTTCCTCAACTTCTGATCATCTTTGTCCATTTATTTATATTTGTGGCAATAAAAAGTTGATTTGAATTTCTGGGTGCATGGGCTTTTCTGTGGGGTGACTGCCTAAGTCAGCTCATTGGAATCTCATCGAGTGTTAGTATCAATTATTCTTCCCATTGGAGTTCCTCAGTTTTTCCAGGTGGAAATTCTCTGCTGTTCTGCCTGCAGGATTAGTGCCAGGCTACCAGGCATCAACTTTGAAAAAGATTGTTCTTGCTCGCATCTGCACGTCGATGAGGTCCTACAGTGGTCCTCTCCCGTGGGCCACTTGCCCAGACTCTGGTGGATAGCTAACTGACTGCTGACCTTGTGCCACAGCCCAGGGCAGCGGTGTTCAGTGCAGTCTCTTAACGGAGTGTGGTGCCTGCTCTTTCTGGAGCTCTGATTGGGCTTTAATGCTGCAGTTCCCACTGTCCACTGTTTACATTTGACTCCCACTATGGCAGAACTTACATTTGACCCGACCAAATTTGTGAGGGAAAATATTCATGTCACATAATTCGGTATCCTGCCTTCGATTTAAAGCTCATTTGTGTTTTGGTTTTGGTAAGTGTTTTGTAGTACATTGCTACCTGACAGGTGATTTTTTATTTTTTTATTTTTTTACTGTGGTTTCCTTCTGTGCAAGCTTGGGAACAGCTGATTCCCACTAGGTGAAGTCCTGCTTTTCAGACCCGGCTGTACGATGACTGTGTCTTGGGAATGCAGGGAGGAGGAGTGTGCATACGTGCTCATGCATTTCTGTTCGTGTGTGTGTGTATGAGAGAGAGAGAGATAATGCTATAGCATCTCTTTAAATGCCTCTCTGAGTAGCACATGGGGTCCTCCCCCTCCCTCCCTTTTCAAGTGGTTGCTGAGGCAGAGGGTGAACTGTGCACACCCAAAATCAAAATGAGGGGAAACATGATTGAGGAAAAGGGGGAGAAGGGGAAGAAAACGTGTATTTGGGGAGTTTTAAGGGTCCCAGGGAGAGAACTGTACAGGATAATGAGATATAGAAGCAAATAAATGGATCAAGAAAAGTTATAAAGAACTCATATCTGAAGCCGTAATAGTTCTACATACTTTGTTCTTTTTTCCTCTCACTGCTCATTGCTGTTAGAAGAGTAATATCTTAGAAGAATGTTGTCAGAGAAATATAGTCCAGAATTGGCAAAACTGAGGACATTACTACAGGGGTCTTCTCGGACTAATCAAGTTAAACTGGATTTGATGGCATTAGGTCAGTCTGGAGGACCCCCTACACCCAACACACACTGAATTTCTTGAAAGAGTAGTTCTGGTGGCTGACCTTTACTTCTGTGATTTAAAAAATAAATAATAGAATGGCCAGGGGTGTAGGGGGCTTAAGAAGATAGATATCCGGGCTAATCAGGCTTAGTAGCTTTCCACGGCCTTCTCAGTAGGAGACAGGAAAGCAGAAAGGGTCAGCACTTAATATTCATGTGATGACTGCACGGTGGTCCGTGGAACCTTTGCATTAGGGTGTCAAGTAAAGGGCAAGGCCATTCCCAGTGTTGACACCATGTTGGCACAGACCAGAGAGGGAAAAGAACTCTTTTCTCAGTTCCTGTCAGACTCCTGAAAAAATAGTCTCTAAAATGGAGACCAGATGTAGATGTGCTGGAAATAGAGACGCTCAAGCCATTCTGATTTGATATTAAAATGTTTCCTCTTATTATCACCTCCTTCGAAAGGCTTTCCTCCCGACCCCCACCTCCTCCTATTGGGTATAAGCCCCTCTTCCTAACCAGTAGTCTGTTTACCGCCTTTTAAAATAATCATTACCTTTGTCTTTTCAACTGATTTCCCAAGGGACGAACCCTAACCCACTTCACCTCTGTACCCACTGTGAGAACAGTGCCAGGCACGACTGCTTGTGTATGTGCTTCATTGAAAGTCACCCAGAGGGAGTTATTAGCTTACCTTACTCTTGGTTTCTTGTACTGGACACTCAGTAGTGTGAATTCAGTCTGGGCTTCAGTCTGATCTATGAGTTGGCATGGAGTCATCTGGAATTCTATTTCTTTCTCCTCCGCCTCTCTAAAGCACCTGCTTCCTCTTAAGGCTGACTCCCTTTGGGCTGCGAATGGGCTGTCAGCAGTGTTATAGGCCATGTCCTTGCTAGACTTAGTGTGTGCCTGTGCTAGGGTGAAGGGAAGGGGGGAGTATGTTAGGAGAGCCCCCAGGCTTCTAACCAATAAAAATGTTTCAGAACAGCTCCCAGGGGCGAAGGGATGCCACTTGAGAGTGACTTAGTTCTGGATTCCTTGAATTGATTTTGATGAAAAAGGGAAGAGGGTCAGTCAGTTCCCACCCTCAAGTGGGAATGGGATGATGCTTCCTCCGGGGTATCTGAATGGCAGAAAGAATGGGCGGGTACTAACTGGAATCTGGCTGCTATTGCGAAGGGGGCTATGCTGGTTGTGTGGGCAAGCAGCAGTCACTAGTTGAATCCAGATTTCCTAGGGAACCTTATTACTTTATGGCTATTCTGTTCTAAATATAGAGTCACTTAATGGATGTATTGATAGTGTGTTGTAAAAAATAATGAAATATAAAGTGTTCATTGTGAGACTATCAGCTTACTGTTCAGTTGGAACAGAAAACACTCAAATAGGTAAAAAAAAAAAAGTCATTCACACTGGAGCCACAGGCAGCGGCAGCAAAGACAGCACTCCGTTCTTCTGCTGTGCCCTCCGCATCCTCTCTGGTTTGCTTGCTTTGAGCCTGACAGTTGCTGTGTCTGGCACTGCGGAGGCAGGGAAAGGAGACGCCCTCCAGACTTCAGCCCAGTGCTGGAAAGGTTGACACGCTTGGGGGTTGGGAAGCAGGAGCCTCCCTCACAGAGGCCGCTGGGAATGGAACCCTGTAAACGCCACGGGGCTTGTCCAGAGTCCCCAGAGCTCAGGGGCCCCAGTACGGGGCAGCGCCCCACTCCTTGGGTTGCTGCTGGCGGTGCTGTGTTAGAAGCCCCCGGAGTGGTCCAGCCCTGTTTGCTGGGGGCCTGCCCATCCCCGCCACCTCCCCTGGTCCGGCCAGGCTAGTGCTGACTGCGCCTTTCCCTCGGGTGTCCGCTCGCATTAGGGGACAGCTGAGAATTTCAGTGGTATATTGTTGTCTCCATGTATTTACAGTTTTTCATGTTTGTTTTTTCGTAGACGTTGATTTCTAGCTTTATAGCATTATGGGCAGAGAGAGTACTTGGTATAATTTCCACCTTTGTAGTTTTATTGACAATTGGTTTGTGTCCCCACCTGTGATTCGCTCTTGAAAATGCTCCATGTGCACTTGGGGAAAATGGACGTGGGCAGTTTTTGGGTGGAGTGTTCTGTAGATTCTGTTAAACCTCTTTGATCTAGTCCCTTGTTGAAGGCCAGGTTCCATTTCAGAGAGTTTCAAAAACAAAATATATCCTGTCCTTCATTCAGCACGTCTATTGAGAGGCTGGCCTTGTGTGGGCCCGCGCTCCGCCCTAGGGCTCACCATGACCCCAGACTGACTTAATTCCTGCTGCCCCAGCCTAGCACCAGGAGGGAGGCAGACACAAAGCACAGGAGCAGATGCATAAGGTGTCTTCCCTGTGTGACGGGGAAGGAAACAAATGGGCAGAGGTAAAGATGTCCAGGGGGTCTGAGATACCTTTAAGGCATTTTGTAAATGATCTCATGGATTGACATTTTTTTCTAACAATTTCAACAGATTAAATGCAAATAATTGGTTGTTTTTTTTTTTTTTTTTTTGTCTCTTAGGTGTACTTTGCAGGCCCATGATGAACCCGGAGAACCCTCCACCATACCCAGGCCCTGGCCCGACGGCTCCATATGCACCTTATCCACAACCTATGGGGCCTGGGCCCTACCCCCCGGGGCCAATGGGTGGGCCCTACCCACCTCCTCAGGGGTACCCATACCAAGGATACCCACAGTATGGCTGGCAGGGTGGACCCCAGGAGCCTCCTAAAACCACAGGTACTGTGAAAGATGAGGGGAGTGTGTGTGTTCATGTGGGTGCTGTCCCGTGGCTTAGAGTGCCAGCCTGCAGTTCCTCATCGCCAGGTGTTTGCATGTTTTTTCTGGCACAGAAGAACTCTGGCTCTTGTGTGCTGTGTTGATGCTGCCAAGGGCCAGTGACCACTTACGGTGGTCACCTTTCTCAGGGGCTCAAGTCAGTTCTGCTGGCTTCCTCCATGTCTCCTGTCTTCTCTGGGGCTGATCACTTCCTGGCCGACATGCTCTTAAGTGCACTGCAGGGGAGAGTGCCACTTTGGCTCTTCCTCTGACAGCCAATTCTGTGAATTCAGGTTTAGCCTGTTGGGATTATTTTATCTCTTGGTATGTCGGCCCACAAGTCATGCTCTTGGCCTTGTTTTGGAGGTTGATTTTCATTACTGACATTTTTTCCTAATTCTAGCTCAGTTTCCAGCAGGCTCTGAGCCTGTCTTGTGTGCTAGAACAGTGCTACTCAAAGTTGACTCTGCAGACGAGTGCCAGCCGTGAGTGGCTGTTGGACCATGACAAGTATGGAAAGTGAGAGTAAACATTTACAGGCGTTGAGACCAATGTGACTTTGCTGTGACTTTTAAGCACAGAACCTCACATTTTATAAAGACTCTTGGTCGCCGAAGGATTAGAAAGAAAACATCTTGAGCAGCGCTGTACTAGGTGTCTTCCTCTCTCGGCTGCTCTCCCACAGCGCTTTTAGCTTTTTGAAAGCGGTAATTCTTACCAAGTGTTGAGTACGTGCTACGTAGTAGATTTAATCCTTGCAACAGCTCGATGACCATGGCCCATTTTATCCTGAAGTAATTGAGGCACAGAGTGGAGTAGTGAGATGCCCACCCAGCGTCACCCAGCAGCAGAAGCAGATCCTGAATTTGATTTGCATTCTCATAGTTTGTTAAGAATGGGTACCTGTAATTGTCCCTCTCTGGTCTTCTCTGAACAGCCCACTTCCTTCTGAATTTAGGTGCTTAACACTTTTTGCTCCGCTCACATATTCACGTATTCATGTGTTCATCTAGTCTCCGGTTTTTCACACCACGTTGGATTTATTTGGAACTATTAGGAGCTATTTCTTTGATCGTACTCAGTCTAGAAACTTTAATCTCTATGCATTTAAAATTTCATTAAAATATATCCAGTAGTTCAGGAGCTGTGTGTGTTTTATTGAATGTTTATACCATTCATGCGGTGGCACAGAAAATAGCCGGCACAAGAAGTGTTAAGCTGCCTTTGAGAGTCTCCTGTAGTTTAACCCTTTACTAATCAAAGAGTCACAGAATTGATGATTTATTTAATCCCAGGATTTGAGGGTTTTTAGAGTGGGGTGGGTGCCATAGGAGCAAAACATTTAAGGGGAAATTGAACTCTTTGTAAGAGGTTATACTTCTATAGTGACAAATCAGAGGTTCAGAATAAATGGATTTGAATACCTTTAAAAGGTTTAGTTTATCATGAAGAAAAATTTTTACAATCCAAGATTGTTGTGTTGCAACACTTTTTATAGTGCCGCTTGGAAGAGTACAGGAAGTCTAGCCAGTCAGCCAGTAGTTGGCATTGAGGACTGTGGTCTCAGAGGGGGATTTCCTGAAAATAAATCTGTTTCTGGGTTTCTTGCCTCAAGCAAGGTAATTCTGTGATGAATGAAAAGCAGATCAAAAGACCATATAATATGTGATTCCATTTATGTGAAATTCAAGAATAAGCAAAACTGATTGACGGTGATGGAGATGGGAAAAGTGGTTACTCCTGGGTGTGACGTGAGGGCAGGGTGTGGTTGGCTGTTTATTGGGAACGGTACAAGGGAACCTTCTGAGGTGTAAGGAATCTCAGTATAAACATTCTTCAAGCTACAGACTTACTGCTGGTATACTTTTATATGTCAGTGAAAAAACATCAGTCTGGCATTTGGGTTGTCCAATAGACTCAGCCCAGGGCCTGCTGGGTGTGGCTAGAGTGAGTCGGTCATTTCAGGCCTGTATTTTTTGTACCCACTAGCAGGATTTGGCCCTTTATAGAACTGGCCTTATGCTTCCTAGTTTGGTTGCCTTTGTTCCCTCATGCAGAAAATACGGATTTGGTCTTCTTTCTAGTCCTTGGTGTAATTTAAGTATCATGTCAGCCTTTTTGAGGAAATAAAAGGTCTTAATTCTTTCCTGGATTAAAGGGTTAGTTCAGTGTTGTCAGTTAATCATGATTTCACAAATGCAGTTGAAAGCTATTAGCATCCTTCCCTACGGGATTTCTTTCTCTAACATAGGCTTATGAATTGTTAGCTTTGTAGATCCATTCTGCACCCAAACCCAGCAGTTGTGGGTTCTTCTCTCACCTGGGGCCCAGGTTCAGTGCATGAGACCCTTTGAACCCCTTGGTAAGGGATGCACCCTTCAGGGACCCCTCTCATTTCTTGCTCTCTGCATTACTTTTGGGGTCCCCAACCAGGATCATTCTCAGGGCCTGTGTTCTCTGCATGTGTCTGTGGGCTGGTGAGCAACAATGGAAGGTTTTTTTCTCTAAGTGGATCCTTTTAGATTTATCTACTTCTGTCGATGCGTATCTTCTCTGAGTTCAAGTGTGTAGTCCAGGTGGCAGTTGTTTCTTTTACAAAGAAGGGAGGGTCTTGGTTATTCTTCATTGGTGTCTGGTAATTAGGAAAGACTTAATGAAAGTGTGTTGAATGGAAGGGTATGTGGGTAGATGGCTAATCCAAGCAGAACCTTCTTTGGGAGTCTGTGACTCAAAGGTCATTTTTCAGACATCATAGTTTGGAAAACCTTTGTTTTTCTCAAGACACCAAGTGACTGGAAGCAGCACGTGCTTTGGGGATTGAGGCTTCCCTGAGAGCAGTATGTCAAGGATCTCTGGGGAGATTTAATAATGATAATAACGGTATTTCGTGGATGCCTGGTATTCACCTCACGTCATCTCACAACCAGCTACCCTGCAACATCAGTCCCATGTTAAGAGTGGAATCTAAGGCCCAGAGAAGCTGCATTTTGGTTATCTGTTGTACATGATAGCTTTTCACCGACAATAGTTTATTATTTCTCATGATTCTATAAGTTGGCTTCATGCTCTCTCTTCTGAGGTTACTCATATGACTGAACTCAGCTGTCACCTTGGTTGAGGCTGCAATGTCCAAGGTGGCCTCCCTTACATGACCAGGGTCTTAGTTTGCCTCCCCGAGAGCGCCACACGGTCTCTCATCTAACCTGAGCTGCTTTCATGGCAAGCAACTTCCAGGAGGGTTGAAGCAGAAGCTGCCAGCTTCTGCTTTAGCAACTGGTCCTGGGACAGGCACAGCTCCCCTACCCTGTATTATATTCATTCAAGGCAAGTCACAAGGCTGCCAGATTCAACAGGAGGAGAAATAGATGCCACCTCCCTCCTGCCCCAGTTTTTTGTTGTTATTGTAACAGCTTCATTGAAATGTAATTCACATGCTACACAATTCACCCATTTACTGTGAGCAACCCAGTGGTCTCTGGTGTGGTTATAGGATCATGCGACCATCGCCACAGTCTAATCCCAGGGCACCCGCGGGTCACCCAGAAAGGACGCCCTGTGCCCTTTAGCCTTCGCTCCTTGTTTCCCTAATCCACCTGCTCCATCCGTCTTCTTTCTGTCTGTTGATTTGCCTGTTCTGGACATGTCATATAAACAGAAGCGGGTAATATCTGGTGTGTTATGACTGGCTTCTTTCACTTAGCACTATGTTTGCAAGGCTCATCCATGTCAGAGCATGTATTAGTGCTCCATCCTTTGTATTGCCAAACAGTATTTCATTGTACGAACAAACCACATTGTACCCATGGGGTTGACGACCTTTGGGTTTCTGCTCTATTATGACTAATGGCTATTAATAACATTTGGGTAAAATACACTCACCAGAGACTATGGAGAGCAAGAGGATACAGGGTGAGAGCGACTGATGGTGACCACCACATTCCACCCTTGACCTCGCCTCTCAATTCATGCGTCTTCCCCCTCCACTCCATGTTCAAAATGCATCCTCCCCCTTCCAAGGCCACTAGATGTCTCATCTAGTAACTGCATCCTGGTTGTCCTCGAGGTCCAGGGCTGCCATCGGGTAGCCGGTGTGCAGATAAGTCCCCTGACCTGCCATGCTACCCTCTCCCTCACTCCACTGGACTGCAGCCACACATCTCTTGAAATCAAACAGGACGTTACCTCTTCCTCAATGCTTTCTCTGACAATCCTGCATCTCCAGTAGAATTCCCCACCTACCACATGCCTCTATGGCACCAGACTTTTTGCAAAGCACCCCTGCTCTCCAAACTCAATTATTCTTTGTTTTCTCTCTACTTTTCCTCTTTAATGTCTGCAGTCAGCCTTGTTCTTACTCTCCGACTTGAGGCCTTCACCATTTGTGTTAGTCTAGACTCCCAAGGCTCTAGTGACAAAATCTCAGCCTTAAATATATTTTTTAAAGATTTATTGATATTTATTTATGCCTACAAGAACTGATGTGTGGGCCGGAAGTGGGGGGGGTGAGAGAATTCACCAGAGACAGAGTGGGGAGCAGAACAGGCAGACTGACTGAAGTACACTGCTGAGGGAAGCAGTGGGTGAGGCAGGAGAGGTCTGCTGCGCCATGTGGGTCAGCTCCCTGGCCGGGGATTGAACTCATGCTGCAGTGACTGGTGATAGCTGATAGCACTGAGACTTTAACCCCTGCACCACCAGGGAGGCCCTCAGCCTTAAATATTTAGCAACAGAGCGTCACCAGAGACTATGGAGAGACTCCAAAGTGACAGGTGTGACCAACCAAACAGAAAAGGACACTCAGGGAACAGAGGCAATGTAAGGAACAAACCCTACTAGAACAAAGGAAAAAAAGCCTCCGATAGACAGGAAGATAAATCTTATTGAAATAAGAGTAGGCGTGCTGTATAAAAGGGAATACAGGAAACAAAAGCACTTAGATATGAAAATGTGAAACTGACCTCTGCCCAAGGATTAGGTCTGGAAGCCACGTGTAGCAGCCAGATCCTGCCAACTCAGAATTAAAGGCTTTGTGTCCCAGGTAGAAGTTTGACGTGTGTTTCACTTGGCTGTTGCTCTATAACAAAGTACCCCAAGTCTCAGAGCAAGAGGTTTTGAGCAGGACTTGGCAGAAATGGCTCATCTCTGTTCCCCATGGCATCTACTGCGGCCAGGATATGGAAGGTGTCAGAGCATGTGCTGTGTGCCCTTGGGTGCGGTTTACAGACGTTCCTCTTGGCTTTGTATTTGCAGCATGTCCGAAAGTGTTCTGTTGGGTTGGCTTACACCTCAATACAGACGGAAAAGCCATGTGGTTTGGCAACTGCTTCCCAAGGAGGGAGGGGGCAGGACGGCAGGGATCAGAGGAGCCCCGCTGAGACGCTGTTGTCTTAGGTGTGCTCCAAGCCCAGTCTCCATTCTAACTGGCTTTGTTTGAGCCTCTCATTTCCCTTAAAGGTTTAAATTCAGCCATGTTGTGTTAGCTGTTTCAGTTCTGATGAAATGTGTACTTCGGGTTCATTCTAACAAGGAATTATTTTTCAAATCAAAAAAAAAGAAAAAAATAATAAATCCCATGTCTCAGCTGAGATCACTGGAACAGCGGGGAGGTCCAGGTCTGCCCCCACCCCAGGTGTGCTCTCACTGGGGCTGAGTTGGGCCCCCTGTTTTGGAGTGTTAAAACGGAAGCAGCCAATAACAAAACAAAACACTGTCTCCTCAGCTTTTACTTTTGAAACAAATTCAGACTTAGAATAGCATAAAGGATTCATACTCCTTTTACCCAGATTTCCTCAAACCTTACGTAACCACCATCCATTGATCTGCCAAGCTCTGCTGCCCAGCTCAGAACACGGCTTGCATCACACTGTGTGGCTTGAGGAAGCCGAGGGCCTGTCCAGCCTGCACTCTGGGTGGGGGCAGCAGACTTCACTCCTCGGTGATGGGATGGCAAAGGCACTATCCAAAATGGATGTGGGTTGAAAGATGGTTGGAAACCCTTCCACAAGTTCTGATGGTGAGAGACGACCTGTTCTTCAAGGAAGTAAGCTAAATAACTATTTCAAAGGGTTTGTGAATATGCTGTAGTAGCAACTACTGAAAGAGGAAAACACTTTCTTCTGTCTTATCAGAATAGGCAATCTTTTTAAAGACTGATCTGTGAGTTGGCTAGAAGTTCTTGAAAGAAGAGTTTCTTAGTTCTGTCACCACAATGGAAATGACTCCCCCTCAAATCAGAAGTCCTTCTGAGCCCCTGGCAGGCATCCCCAATCAGCTATGGCTTTCTGCTCAGCCCCAGTGTGGCTTCAGAATCCTCCTCCCCAGTGTTGAGTCAGCCAGTGTGGATTGTTAGGTAAGATGAAGCCTTTGACTCTTTCTTGCTAAGCTCGTCCTCCTCCCTCCCTCATTTTTTGATGAGATACTTAAAATGACCTCCAGAGAGGTTTAGTGACTTCTCCAGAGTCAGTGAATGTTGATTAGAATGGAAGTCTTGATTCCAAGCAAGCTAAATGCATTTCCTCATTATGCTCCGCTGCTGCCTGTTGGCCCAAATGCCACAGAAATGCTGAAACCCCAGCAAAGGAAGATACCTTCTTTTACCCCATTCCGACCCTACCCAGCTCCCCTTAGCTCACATTAAAGCCTGGTAGTTATAGCAGTACCACCTTCCTAGTAGACAGAATTCAAGTGGAATGCGAGTCAAATCCTCCCATTAACACCAGGACCTGGCAGGCTGTTTACCCTCCCTGACTTTTGCGCGTGTCACCTGCACTAAGAGGAAATTGTCCCTCTCCTCCATGGAGGCATTTCACTGCTGTCTCATGGTATTTGCCCAGTAAATATATGTCAGATGAATGTTGGCTCTGAATTCATGTTTGGGGCCTGTCCCCCTTTCCCTTGCTATTTAACTCTCCTGAGTGCAGATCTTGGGGTTACTGGGGACATTTGGGGTTTTCTTCTGCATTAGGACTATGATATCTGGCTATGAATTGCTTTAAAAGGGAATTTACTTGGGGTGGCCCCATGGGATCCAAAAGCCCCATAGGCCCGTGGGCTGGGTTTGTAAGCCTGTTAGGTGGAAAGGACCAGTGACCCTATTATGGCTCCTTTGTAATTTGAGCAGCAAAAGGAGAATGCATGTTCCAGGGTACCCTGGTGGCTCATCAGCCAACCAGCGGGAAGCTGGGAGAGGCCCCTTCCTTTAGTCCACATTTGAGACTGGGGAGCGATCATGGCCTATTTCTCCTCGTGCGTACTGGTCTTGGGTATGTTTCGTCAGTCAGCGTGAGGAAGGGCATTTTATGGTCGGGCATCTCTGGCTAATTGGCTTGAGGTCTGGAGTTACAGCTTGGCTTCTTTGAAACTTTTATGCCTTTTTTCATCAGATACTCTTAGGCATTTTTATTGCCCTGGGAAGCTGTTCCAGGGAAGGTGAAGTCCACTTCAGTGCCTGCTCTCCCTGCCAGGTATCAGATGACAGAATGTCCCAGCAAGGGCACTGTGTGGAGCCGCCAAAAACCGCATTGGCTTAGGAATCTAGGCAGAGTTTCTCCAGTTCTCTTGGCTTCTGTTTCCCTATCTGTAAAATTGGAATTATAGGACTGCAGTGATAAATAAATAAAATAGCATACCCTATACGGAATATACACTTCCTCAGCCCACACACATCTACAGCATTTTTGCTTGTCGAGCTGACTGGACTCTTAGGGGAAAGGAGAGGAAGTCTTTCCTAGGGTCACTCTTCATCTACCCTTGGGCTCCCTGCTGGCCCGTGGGCGAGCACCAGGGCCTGGCATCTGCAGTCGCGGCCACGCAACTGGGCTTCCTCCTCCTGCCCTTGTTCTGCTATTTTCTAGCCAGATCCTCCTAAAGGCTTCCCAGATGTCTCAGAGTAAAAGCCACAAGACCCCATGTGAGCCAGCCACCCTTGCCTGCTCTGCATCACCTCACAGGCTACCCTTTAGCTCCAGGGCCTGTGTATGTGCTGCTGCTTTTTTTTAATTTAATTGTATTTATTTTTGCATAGAAGAACTGAGGTGTAGGCCAGAGGTGGGGGTTGGTCATGATGAGAGGATTCGCCAGAGAGAGAGTGGGGAGCAGAACAGGCAGATTGAAGTACACTGCTGAGGGGAGCAGCGGGCGAGATAGGAGAGCTCTGCTGCGCCATGTGGGTCAGCTCCCTGGCGGGGGATGGAACTCAGGTTGTAGCCGTGATAGCGCTGAGACTTAACCCCTAGGCCACCAGGGAGGCCCTGTGCTGTTGCTTTTCCCTGATGACTCATAGCCTCATTTTTCTTTTGATTCTTGCTTAGCTGTTGCCTAGTCCGAGGCCTTCCAACCACCTCCCCTCTCCCTCCACTCATTTAATTGAGTGCCTCAACCTAGCGTTCTCTATGCTTGTTGTTCCTCCTTTTTCCTATTTGATAGATGGTTTACATGTTCATGGGCTGCCTTTCTCCTGCTTGAATATAAGCTCCATGAAGGCAGGAACTTTGTCTTAGTTCACTACTGAAATACAAGAATTGGTTCAGTGGCCAATATCTTCTTGGTACAGGGCAGCCCCGATATAAATGGGGTGCCTGTCTGTGGGTTCTCACCTGTGTGCTTAAAAGGTACTTATAAGACTCAACTGCAGACATATACAATAAAATTAATAAAAGGGTTTATTTACAAAAAGGGAAGGGAAAAAGATAAAGAATAAATTGGTGAATGCGTCCTACCATTTCCGCTGAGCTGAAATCTTAATGGCACACTCGAAAACTTGACAATCCACAACCACAAGTAATCGCACCCCCTCCAAGCTCACAGGTCTGGTTTTTAAACTCCACTCTCAGTCCTCCGCATCCTTCCTTCGGTGATGATGGCATTCTGGGATTCGTAGTCCTAGGTGTCTTGGATCTCTCTGGCTTGAGGTGGGGGTGGGGTCCTGGGACACTCCCCTTTCCTGAGGACTCCCCTCTTACATTCTCCCCCAAGATCCTCCACTGGCTACAGGCATCCTGAGAGCCCCTCTCTTCTGGCCTTGCCTTGGGCTCCATTCCCTCCTCATCGCATCTGCCAGAATCCTCAAGTGGCCCTAAGAAGCTGCTGCTTCCTGAATTTTTGCTGAATGGAGGCCTGGTCCTCAGCCCCGAGTCTGTTCTTGATCATTTCACTGGCGTGACAGCTCTGTGAGGTGGGTCCTGTCAGAGGAGAGAGCTTGCCACGTCAACTAGCAGGTGTGGAACAAGTGTTTTGGCTCCATGTCTGACCCAAGGGTGTTCTCTGTGACCCAGCTGCCACAGCCGGCCACCCCCAGGAGAGCAACCAGTGCCCGTGGCTCCTCTGCACTGCAGGCATCTGCCTGCAGATCTGGTCCTTGCTCAGCTCCTTTGTGCTTCGATATTCCCTCTTCGCCTGCTTTATCCTGGTCTTTGTCCTATTCAAAGCTGAGAGGCTGCTGGTGATGTCATTTTTAGATATGATATCGTTTTTAAAGCCGATGGATTTGAGAGCAGAGCGGGGTCCTTGGGTTTACTCTGGAAAAGCTTTCACCAGAACTCCCTTTGGCGGCACACGGTGAGTTTCTCCACGAGACAGAGACTCAGTTGTACTTAAAGAACAGGCTTATTAGGAAGAAAGTAAAAGACACTTGTACAGTCACAAGTGGGCAGAAAGAGCTGCCCCGCTGAGGGGGCAGGTTTGCTGAGAGGCCTGCATGGTGCAGACAGGTCACAGGCAGACAGGCAGGCTGCTGCCCTGCAGGGGGATAGGGCTGGTAAAGGAAAGCATCTGCATAGGCACTGGTGGGCAGAGAAATGGCTGCTCTGAATTCTTGCATGGATGGCACTGATATAGCCTTCTTTCGTTGGGAGGGGCTCATCTTTGAGGAAGATTCCTGTTTGCTGGCTAATAGAATTAGAAAAGAGACCGGAGATTCTACAATGGGCTCAATTTTCGTATCTTTGCCCCTACACTGCAGTCTGGCTCCTACCTGTGCTTTGTAACTCAGGTGCTGGTGCCTGGGGACTGTGCTCATGGTTATGTTGATTTCTTCTACCCCACTTCCTTGTGTGGGCCTAGTTCTAATCTTATTTTGCCTGTATCTCCTCCATCATTGGTTCTTGCAAAGCGCTCCTTTAGATTTGATCCTGTTTATCTATGTTCAGTCCATTCAAGCTTCATCCTCACTTTCCCATCCCTTGTCACATATCCTGGGGCATTGATTTGAACCTTCTGATGCCCAGATGACACTTAATACAAGTCCTGGGTAAAGCGTCCTTCTGTTTCCAGGGGCCTGGCCAGCATCTTTTAAGACTTTAGCCAGGCTTCTCAGAAGTAAGAAACGTGTGCTTTTTGACCCGGCAAGTGGGTCTGGGCACATAAATCTTTTGCTGTGAGAAGAGAGAGGTAGATCTGGTGGCCTCAGGGATGGAGATCTCTAGAGAGAGGAGGATGAAGAAGATGAACAAGGGGGGTATAGGATGGGGGACAGTAACTCCGCCAGACAGTATAGTAGCTGCTAGTTAGTACAGGGCTTTCTTAAAGACACAGCGAAAGTTTGAATCCCCAGGGCCTGTGCAGATGACAGCACAGAACCTGGGCCTGAACTTGGTCCTTCAACTAGGGATACTTATGGGGCCCTCCTAGTTTTGTGGCTCTTGACAGGACCTCTGACATCTGTATATTTCTCTTAGCCCCCCGCCCCTCCCCCAGAGAGGGCATCGGCTTTCATGGCCCGTTGGGCTTAGAACTTGCTGGTACTTACTTTGGAGGGGAAAAAGCACCTTTTCTGTTTTTTCTTTTGTAATGTTCTGTTGGCTTCCCTTTAGTTTGGAGGCTTTACCACTGGCATGGATTTCTATGTGATAAGCTGGAGGTTTTGATTTACCTGAGCATAAAGAGGTTTCCTCACCCAAGCAGTTTCCTCACCTAAACCTTGAGCCTGCTAGAGTAGGAACTATACAATTTATGGGTTTCAACTTTTCTTCTACCCTCCTTAATGGTGTTCTATAATTCTTTGAATAACAATCAACTTTCTCCAAGGCCTTGAGCACCTCCTGGTCTGGCTCTGTCAGCAGATTCCCTTTCAGTTCCTCAACTCACCAGGCCTCTCTTCCCACATGACATTTGCACATGGAAAATTCTTCTTGCCTCTCTCCGCTGAGTACAAGTAACCCTGGGTAATCCTTTCCTGTCACTCAGGTGTCCCTTCAGGGTCTGTGGTGTCCTGCCCCCAGTCTGGGTCAGTTTTCTGTCCTCCTTAGTACGGTCTTGGTTTACAGTTTTACAATCTTCACTCTAGCTGAAGAATTAAGGTCTTCCCTGCTATCTGAAAGCACCGTGAAAGCAGAGACCTGGTTTGACCACTTGATTCCCCAGGCATTTCTTGCTGATGAAGAACTGTTTAGATATAATACAGGAGAGAGGACAGGGTGAGATTCTGGAATAAGGCTTTTTAAGTTGTTAAATTCAGCTTGATTTTGTAGAAAATACATTTGTACCTCCTTTTCCTCTCTCACCTTACTTTTGTCTGAGCAAAATATGATCAGAGCAAAATATTCAGTGTGTGTTGGGGGCTGGGCTGCCCTCTGGCCCGGCAGTCACAGATGCGTGAATGATCGGAACGGAGAGCGGGCACTCGGCTCACTCTGGCCTCCACCGAGTGCTGGCCTGCAGTTGCTCGGGTCCTGGGATATACTGATGATGCTCATAGAATTTTTTCCTTTTTAATTCCACCCGTAAGTCATATATTCCATCATCTCAGTTCATTTTCCTGTTCTTATTTCCTAGACATTCTTTACTTATAGTACATGTCACCTCTACCTATGCAGACACCACTGTGTGCTCTGCCCACCCCAGCCCCAACCCACAAACTCCCTTGGTCATAAGCAGTTTTCCTGGAGGGCAGCGTTTCTCAGCACTGTTGCCATTTGGGTTGGGTAATTATCTGTTGGGGGACTGCTGTCCTGGGCATTGTAGGGTGTTCAGCAGCCTTCCAAGCCTCTGTCTACTAAATGCCAGTAGTGTCTTCTCAGTTCTGACAGCCAAAAAGTCCTCAGAAATTACCAGACCCTCTTGGGCCCTACCTGCCTGCCTTTGAGAACCACTGCTATAGAGTCTTTGTAATGAATAATTCAAGTTGGCCATTGCTTTTGAACCCAGTGGAAGCAAAGACTTCCTGATCAGCTTCACCATCAGGTGAAAAAGCACATGACTTTTTCTGGTGGCCTGCCCAGGAAGGAGGCTCCAGGAATTTGGAACTGTAAAGAACTCCCTCTTGGCCTCTGACTGGACAAGCTTTGTTTTTGAGCCTCTTTTCAGTCTGGGCCTAGAGAATCAGGGTGTTCGCTACCAACTCCCACAATAAGACTGTCAGAACCAGAAGAGTTTGAGGACAAGGGTCCAAAATTTTTAACATTTAATCTTAACTATTAAGTATTAAATACCAGGTAAATAATAGAAAGGCTTTATTGAGTAGTTACTGTATGTTAAGCATTTTTTTTTTTATATTAACTCACTTAGTTCTGTAAACCACCCTCTGAGGTAGATCTTTTTATCACCCCTGTCACATAAGGAAACTGAAGCATAGAAACCTGCCTTTTTCATGGTCATGCAGCTAGGAAGTGGGGTAGCTGGGATTCAAAACCACCAATCCACCCCCAAAGCTGTGTTCCTTAGTTACCGCCATTTACCACGCTTGTGGTGAGGGGCCTGGCATTGGACTGCGCCAGGGACGTGGCTTTGGTCCGCATGCTGGCCCTTTAGGGTAAGTGGTGTTATCTCAGACGAGAGATGTGGAACCAGCGCCTCAGAGGAGCCAGCGTCTCCCCCTCCACCCCCAAGGGCCTGGCACCTGCTGCCGTGGGTCACATGGCTTCCCGTGATTGAGTAAAAATGTTTTCTAATTTCATCTTCCCTCTTCCCTGGGAATCCCCACTCACTCAGCATTTGTTAAATGCCAGTTAAATGCCTTATGCAATTTAGTGCCAGTCACTAAATAAATGTTATCATTTCTAATTAGATCTTACTCAGATGCTTTGTGTATATTATCTTGTTTATGCCATTCGGCAGTCCTGGAGGTTTCCCAAAGAGTAACTTGCTGAGCCATGAGCTGAACCCAGGGCTATCTGGTTTTAGATTGTATTCCTAGCTCTTATGCCCTTTTGTGTCCATTAGGGAATATCCTTAAATCACTTCAAAACTAACAATAACAGTCATGTGAGCAGTGGTGAAGGAGGGTTCTGTGAGTAAGCGGTGTCCTTCCCGCGTTACTTAAATCCAAACTCTGCCTTTCTTTTCATGAAAACAGAGGAGACTGGCCTTCAGTGAGGGCACTGGGTGCCTGGCACCAACTATGCCTCTCACTCATGTACCTGTTTCGGACCCCGCAGCGTGGCCCACACTTAATGAGGACCCTTGCCTCAGCTCTGGACTGCGTGCCCCGGGGCCCACGTGCAGGTGCCTGGTCATGTAGAGCCACAGCCTGGTTTTGATCAAGTGCTCCATGCAAAAGACTCTTGCGTTTTCAAAAGCCTTGGCCATTGCTCAGGGGTAATGGAGTATGAAAAGGCAGCTGCTCTTTGCAGATATGATTTACTTGGCTGGCCAGTGGGATGTGCCAGTGCCCACTGCCTGGGAGCCAGCTGGGTTGACCAGGCCTGGCTGACCTAGGAAAACGGGGCGTTTTGACGTCTTATCCTGCTTCCAGACCTGCGGGGCTTCGCTGTCTTCCTATTCCGCTGGATCCAGGTGCAACCTGGGTTTGCCGTCCCAATACTGCTGCTACCCGGTCCTGACACAGGATCTTCATGTTCCCTTTGTGTCTTTTGAAAGTTAGATTGATCTAAACAATGAGGAAATTGGTTTGGTGAACAAAGAAAACATTGCTTTGGGTACAGGCACCTCAAGAATGTGCCTGGTGTGGGTGAGAAAGAGTAGTCAGTCCCTAGGATGGCATCAGACCACGGAGTTAGGATCTGCCTGTCCCTACTGCACTCTGCAGACCAAGCCTGGTGCTGCAGGTCGTGAGTGGGGCGTCCCCTCTTAGCAAGGACCTGTCCCTAGGACAGACCCTTCCACCCGAATGAAGCACTGGCTGTGCGCAGGCCAGGGCGGCCCCGCCCCACCCCTGCTGCTGGCACAATGCCTACTGGCACCAAGCGCCACTTCCTAGCGGTGGGAGTGGTTAGCCACAGGGGAAAATCTATATGCCATTTATCCTGTGGCTCTCCGGAGTTAGATATTCCAAAGAGCGGGACACAACACAGGACAACTATAACTAAAATGCTAACCGTGAAGATGGCGCTGGTCACTGGGTCTGGCTGGAACAGGTGCTAACCCGAGTGGGGGCCACCAAGTCTGGTGTGATGGGGCCAGAAGCGCCTGCGCTGGCCAGGCAGACCCCTGCTGTCCCTGTGCTCGGCCGTGTCACACCGGGCTCTCACCCAGAGGAAATACAGCCTTGTCTTCTCAGAATAACTTTTTAAAGTACAGAAGTACCTCTTCCTTATAGAAAGTAAATGATAACCACAATTTTGCGACCCAGAAAGAGTTATTAACATTGTTGTATAAATCTTTTATTTATTTTTTTTTATGCAGCCCTTTTGGAAATTTAACTCATACATTCATCTCTGTCCAGGGGGTGTATTTGCAGCCAATAAAAGTGCTGTTGGTTGTTTTGGGGTTTGTTTTGCGTTTTTGTTTTTCCCCCTAAAGGTCATCAGCTCTGTGTGTCCTTAGCTGATCTTGTCTCTGTAGATGCCAAGTCCTGAGTGGGATCAGCTGCCATCAAGGGCTCCAGGTCACATGCCAGGCTCCCTGTTCCGGGGGCTCCCTGCTGCCCTCCCCAGCCTGCCCCTGATCTGATCTAAATGATTCTTTTTTTTAGATGATTTATTTAAGCGTACAAGAACTGGGGTGTAGGCCAGAGGTGTGGGGTGGTAAAAGGATTCACCACAGACAGAGTGGGGAGCAGAACAGGCAGATTGACTGAAGTACACTGCTGAGGGGAGCAGCGGGAGAGGCAGGAGAGGTCTGCTGTGCCATGTGGGCATCTCGATACTGCTGAGACTTTAACCCCTGTGCATCAGGGAAGCCCTAAATGATTCTTGTTTGTAAGTATCTCAGTCCAGGGTAAAGCTCTACAGAATAGATTGCTTTTCTTCTTAGCCCTGTATTTATTTAGCTAATACAATAACAGCAACACAGTGATAGCTATAATTATCTGTCCTACTTTTTGCCCTGCATTGTGCCAAACTGATTTTCAAGGAGTTAATAATTAATCTTTACAACAGTCCTAAGAGGTTGGTGCTGTTATTATCTCCATTTTTCAGATGAGGAAACTGAGTCACAGAGAGATTAGGCAGATTGCATTTTACACAAATGCACTGTGCCAGGGATTGCCAGCAGAAGCCCTGAATCCAGCGAACCCATATCTGCAAAACCTGGACCTTGGGGGACTTAGGGATGGAAGGGTTGTGAGCTGAGCTGACAACCTGGCAGGGGGCTGACAGACCCCCGAGATAGGCCAGTGAGTGAAGCGTGGCAGTGTCTGGGCAGCTTTTTCTCGCCATCTCCTGCTGTTCCCGGTTTGCCTTGGCTCCCTGAGGGAGCCACTGCTTCCTCCAGGAAACATTGACTGTCCCAACTCTCAGGGAAAACATTCTCAGCTCAAAACCAGAAAGCCTGCTGCCCTGTGCTGCCAGGCCCACAACCCTTTGAATTTTGAGAGGCCAGTAGTGCCCCGCCCCGCCCCCACCCCACCCCCATCCCCACCGCTGGCCTCATGGCTTTTTCTTCATTTGAGCACGGAGTCTTGCACGCCCAGGCAGGGGTCTTGGTTGGCAAAGGTGGCGCATGCTCCTAGGGGGCCCATGCCCATCCCCAGCCTTTTAGACTTGAGAAGCTTTCGAAGCTTTCATTTCTTCCAGGCAGAGTCTCTCAGGCGTGAGATATAGAGCGGGTTGTCCTCGGGGTCCCAGGCAGCAGGCCCTTCCCTAAAGACACCCCTGCTCACAGACGGGAAATTGGGGGTAACCTGGGAAATGCTTCAGTGCCACTCATCACATTTTCCTTAGGGAAAAAGTCTCCATGAGGCTCTTTTCAAAACAGTGTCTTGGTTCACTTTGAGCTTTTCCATTACCCTCAAATTGGGCCTGTTTGGTCATCTGGGATACCTTGTCAGCACAGAGGAATTGAGAGTGCAGATTGTTTGAGCGGTTCTTCCCGGGTAAAAATGGGGCATGTGTATATCCATGAGTAGTTGATGAAGAATCACCAGCCCCAAACCCCAGTAATTCCATCCCTATACCCTTGTGGTGCCCGGGGGTAGCCGTGAGCGCCTTAGTGCTGTGGGCAGGGGCTCTGGGGCAGCAGAACTGAAGGCAAGACTCCCGAGAGGCCCCTGGAGGTCCCTGGGGCTCTGGGCCCTGCTCTCCCTGCGCTGACCTGACTCTCCCACCATCTGCTCTCCACCCGATTTGATCCCTCCGAGGACAGAGTAATGACCCAGCACCAAGGACTCTCAGCCCTTTCCAGAAAGTTCAGGATGAGCGCAGATCTCTTGAAGGATTTGAACTGATGGAAGTGGGAGTAACTCCCTTAAGAACTAAAGATGTTCAGTTTTTCCTTCATGTTTTTTTCTTATGCCTTGCAGTGACTTCAGAGCGTAGCTCGCTGAGCCCCTCTGTGGCTGGCCTGCTGTGCAGGTCGGCGCCCGCTTCCCCAGCAGAGGTAAAGGTGCAAGACAAGTTGTTCTTTTCTTTGTTCCTTTACTGTTCATTCACTCATTCATTCATTCATTTCTTGGATGTCTCCTATATGCCAGGCCTACTGGTGCCCCGTGCTAGGCTAAGTGACCTTGGCGTCTCCAGGTTTTTAATCCAAGTAGAGTTGGGAGCTAAGGGTCGCCAGGGTTCACCTTGGAGCTCCAAAGGCATCCCTGGATAAGACCGTTCTTGGCTCAGGCCGGACCAGGGTGGCAGAATGGTATGCGTGGTCACTGGCTGGAACTGGCATGGTGGGCTGTGCGGGGGGGAGTGTCATCAGGCAGCGCCCTTCCCTGGCTGGTCACCTAGAGCTGGCCCAGGCAGGACCCAGATATATGCCTCCGCAACCCATGTCAGTGTCTCTGTTCTTCAGAAAGACCTCAGTTCATCGTGCAAAATGAAAAACTGTCCATAGAGTCCCCTGCCAGCTTTCTGCAACACAGTGCTGCTCCGGGGTGTCTCAGCAGCTGGGGAGCCCTGCCTTCAGCCCGCAGCTCTCTGGGCAGCAGCTCACCTGTAGAGAAGCTGCTGTGTCCCGAGCCCTGACCTGCGTGGGACTAGGCACAACTGTCACCACCATCTTACCAGGGGAGGACTAAAGTGGAAGAGGTTGTCAGACACAGGGAGTCCCTCATTTGCACTGTTTTTGGGCGGACCACTAGGTCCCAGAAATTTGGGTGTGCTTGTACTGTGGGGAGGGGCGCCACTACCTGCGGGCCTAGCGTGCTGGGCTTTGCCCCCCCACCCCAGTCTGTTCTCCACACTAGTAGCCTGTAAACAAACCACCTCCGGGCAGGCGACCGTGCCGGGGCCTGGAAAGCAATCAGACCTCTCCCATCGTGTGACTGTCACCACGCTGGCTCCCTCACCCGCACCCCCCCGGGTGGCTGGCCCACATTGGAGGATTAGCCTGTCTTCTGTTTCAGTAGAGAAGTGGTTTGGAGACTTTTTGATCTGGTCTCAGCAGCAAGCTGGTTAGAACTGGCAGAGCTGACGGAAGGGAGGTGTTGGTGTGTGTCGAGTTGTGGTCCCATCCGCCAGGAGAGCAGTTCAGTCACAGCCCCACAGCCAGGCTGCCCTTTGTCCCTTTCTCCCCTGGGAGACACTGGCCTAACATTTGCAAATGGTGAATCTCCTTGAGTGTGGGGCACACTGAGTGAGGAGATGGTTCACAGAATACCATGTCATTGACTTTTTGGGGGTATGGGCTGGGTGCAGTGTTAGGACAATAGGGCTCGTGTGGAGACACCAGCAAAGCCTGAGCTCCACGTGGTTCTTCCCACATCTACAGGGTGACCTTCGCCCCCCATGCAGTGCAGGGGAGGGTGGGGACAGTCCTCCCAGGTGAGCTGTGCAGTGAACTGCTCTTGGGTGTCCTGTCCCACCATGACCTCAGAGTTCACCTTGTGCCTGGGCTCTCAGCTGAGGTGTGTGCACGGGCAACAGCCATTTTGTCACAAAAGTAAGTAAGCCTGATGGTGCAGGAAGAAAACCTCCTAGGTGTTTTGCATAAATATATCTGCTGAGCTGTTAATCAGTAACACAGGAACCCAGTACGTGTGGGGCCAGTCGTGACCTGTATACCTAAGATAAAAATGCGCTTTGTCTTGAGTGGAAACGATATGGTGGTGTTTGCCTTGTTAGGAAAAGCAGCGGGCGCTATCTGAGTAAGCCGCCCCGCCCGCACCAGTGAGCCAGTCCAACAGATCGCAGCGGCCTGTGCCTGTCCGTGCCTGGCCACTCCCAGCTAAGACCGGGGGACCCGTCCACTGGAGCCTGCTGCCCTTGGAGTAACCTCTCCGTGTTCAGGGCCAGAAACCCAGGGAACTCATAACTCCTTGAATTTCTCCCATCCAAGTACTAACCAGGCCCAACCTTAGCTTCGAAGATCAGGCGTGTTCAGGGTGGTATGGCTGTAGAAAAGTCCTTGGATTTCTATTTGAGCCTTCCCAATCATGGCAGTAGTTGTTTTACATTCAAGGGCCACTGACATAGGGAGTTGGTAGTTCCTGATTCTCTTTGTTCCCTGTCTTGCTTTGTTTCCATGATTTCCTGGTTCCGGGGCCTTTCCAGCTGCCCAGCATGAAGAGCAGATCACACCACCACACCCCCCCTGCTCGGGGCCGTGGTAGATGCACCAGTCTAGAACGATGCCCCCTTTGGGCAGCCCCTCATTAGCCACCGTTTCTTTAGATTTTCTTGCTTCAGCATAAGGGAAGACAAGGGAGGACAGGGTGGAGGTATGTCGCACTTTCCTCCTTCCTTAGCGCGCGGAGAAGGTGGCCCTGATGGTGAAGTCACTTGTTTGTTCGTGGTCCCACCCAGCGTGGCCTGTCACGTGCGCCTCAGAACGGCCCTCGGCTCCCCTGTCCCTGTGGTCTGTGGGGGCCCCGAGTCTGGGAGGCGGCCTTTTACTCCCGGACTCCTGTGCAGGGGGGCTGTATCAAAAAGACGAGGAATGAGCAAGTGAGGTGAGGGGGAGGCTGAAAGAAGGGGCGGGCAGTGGAGTCCCTGTTTCTGATGACACATGTCTCTGGGTGGCCGAGTCCAGGCTGGCGACTGCAGGTCATTCACAGGCCACCTGGCGAGACCCACCCCGCCACCACCTCTGTTACCTGTGGTGAAGCTGAGTGCTGCTGTCTCTCCTCCCCAGGGTATTGAGGAGCCCGAAATCCTTGCAAATAAGCAGAGGACTAGACAGTTGAGAGTTTTTTGGAAGGTAGTGAAATATTCATAACATTTAGTATTTTCACCAATTTGAAGTACAGTAAGTCTTAACCTCTTGTAAGTTTTTGAGAACAGCAACTTGATGCAAAACAATGTATAATGAAAGTGGGGGGCCTTGAATCATGGGGTTTCACTCAACTTGGTGGGATTTTTTTCTTGCCAGCAAAACACAGCGGTGTTTTCCAAGCCTGTCCTGGCAGGAAGCACATTCCTGCTGCTTTGTGGCCGTCACGGCGGCGCCCCAGCCCGACTGCCACCACCCTACTTCCTGGGAGTTCAACTGCGCCTGTATCAGTGGCACCTTGCAGTATTGTCCTGTGGCATACGGCACTTAGCCCCCGACTTCGAGGTTCACCCAGGCTACAGCGTACATCAGCATTTCATTCGATTTGAAAGCTGATTAATGACTACCCCATTGTCTGGATACAGCGTGTCCCCCACTCATGCACCAGTGGAACGGGTGGGGGCGGGGGTCACGTCCACCTTCAGGTCACTGTGACTGTGCTGCCGTGAGCACAGGTGTGCAGATACCTGTTTCTAATTGCTTCCAGTTCTTCTGGGTGAGCGTTTAATGGCACAAGCATTTCTTTGAAGGGCAGTTTCTGATGAATCACCCTTCTCTGCCGAGAGCCACTCTTAGACCAGAAGTCAGCTTGACTCACCACCTAATTTTAGGCTCCACCGCTGGCCACTCGTAACCTCACACTCCATTTTGATATGTGATAGACTTTCGCCACAGATGGCAATTCCAGTTTGACATAGCACCTGCCATCGATGATTCAGCTGGCCACTTGTACTTTTGGGGGGTACGGGCACTTGGCGGTACACTTGCCCTAGGGGTGTAGGCTTTCCTGACTTTGCCCCTTCTCACCCAAGTTAGGATGGTCTTTTGACCTCGTCTCCAGACCTGGCTCCCTCTTGGGACCTGAAACTCTGAGCCCACTGACAACCGAGGACAACAGCCATTTTTCCACAAATGACAGCTTCGTGCAACCACGGTAGCGTCTCTTGTCATCTATTTTCATTCATGAAGTTCCTAACACGATGTTGAGCATTATTAGAACTAGATGTAAATCTTTCCTAGGGGTGTAAAATGTGCATCTGGAATACCTTGGCATTTGGAATCACCAAGACTGGTGTTCCCTGCACCAGCTTGGAACACGTCCTCATGCCTGCAGGATTGGTGAGCGGCACTCTCCTGGGGTAACAGGCCTGTGATGGGTGCATCCAGCTGCCCTGTCCTGAGTGTCATTGCCCCTACATGAGACTCTTACACCAGCACCCCCTCTATTTGCCAAGCCGATTTGGACACGGAGAGGGCTGGCTGTGAAATCCTTGTCTTGATGGGCGTGCAGTTATTCTGTGTTGATTTCTATTAGAAATTCTCCAAACCCACAAATGAGCCAATTCAAACCTCTTCCACATAGCCAGGAACCCTGGCGGTCTTGAGTCCATGAGTCCTGCCAAGGACAGACACTTGTCTCCGACTGCAGGGCTTTTGGCTGCCCCTGTAGCTCCTCCTTCCACCCACTCCACGCCGCCTGCTGCATCTTGGGTCCTGTGGGGGCAGCTCACAGCAAAGACATGCCTGCCCGTGAGAAACCCCTAGCCCAATGAAGGCCTTTAGAAGCTTGGAAATCAGTCATTTCTGAGACAGTCCTGTTTTCTCGTTCCAGGGCCACGGCTGGCACACCAAGTCTCGGTCCCCTGTCTCCATGGCTTGTCTGTTCTGGGCTCTGTGACGCGTTCTGTCCTGTAGCACCTGCCCTCGGAAGGCCGCCCTCGGGCCCTCTGTGCTGTGCTGTGCTGTGTTCTTCAGGGCTCTGGGGTGCTGCTGAGGCTGTTTCTGAATGGCTGTGATGAGTGTGGCAGCAGCCACTCAGAAAGATCCTTGCTAGGGCGGGCGGGCCAGGCCAGGAAGACGCTCTGGGAGAAGGAGCTGTCCCGGGCTCCTGTCAGGGCTGACTTTCTGCTGCTGCCTGGCACAGGGCCCCAGCAGGGCCGAGCGTGAGCTTTCGTCAGGGCATTTTCCTGTCCTGGGGGCCTCACCGTAGCCGCTGCTGTCGACCCAGCGCCGCGCAGTGAAGATGCTGCGGTCCAGAGATGCTGGGGATGGCCCAGGCCAGGACGAGCTGAACTGGGGCCTGCGCTAAGCAGCATGGGGGCAAGGGGGAGTTGTGGGCCAGTCAGTGGGGCTGGTGAGGGCAGGCTTCAGTCCAGCTCAGCCCTGTGTCCACCCTTGCAGTCCTGGTGGTGAATTTATTTGGGTTTGCTACAGATGCTGAAGAGGAAGGGAGGAATTTGCCCGGTAGCAGATCGTGTGCCCCTCGGAGGAGCAGAAAGACCGCGGTGTGAAGGAGAGCCCTTCACGGCCACCCGGCTCCCCGGGGCCTCTGCCGAACCCTGGGAGCGGCTGCTCGTGAATCAGGCGGCTATTCCTGGGTCTGACGGGATGAGGGGACACTTCTGTCGTGGCGGGGCAAGCTGCTCCTCATACCAGGAGAGAGAGACAAGGTTGTTCAAGGGGCACACAGGCAGATCCGGGGCGAGCCGCTGTCTGCTCACAGGTGTCACTGTCCACGCAGGGAGGCTGAGGGCGGCGGATTCCGGGCAGGTGCCCAGCAGGCCCGCCATGGGGCGTGGCTCCCGGCCTTCATGGCGCGGTGGGTCAGCCTCGGCATGGGCTGGCAGGCAGGATGCAGGTATGTCTGTGGCCCTTGGGGTGCATCCCCTGTTCTGCTGTCTCACGCAGACGGGTACCCCGCCTGTATCAGCATTACCAGCTTCCCACCCCCAGAGCCCCACTTCCCAAAGATGTGAGCTTTTCTCACCAGCCCTGAGCCTGTACTCGGGTGCCCTGTGGCGGGCTGAGGACAAGGTTACAAGTGACGAGGCTGCGTGTGTGCCATGCGCATGAGCTGGGATGACAGAACATGTGCCAGGGTGGGGCCCTAACTCCAGGCGGATTCCCCCCTGCATTCTGACCTCCTGCCAGGGGTCCCTGGAGAGGGAGCCCCATTCTATTGACTCACCCCTTCCCTCATGGTGGCTTCAGGCAGACGCTTCCTTGGCTGGACCTCTGTGACCTCACCGTCAACCCTGCAAGTCCTTTATTCCCAGAACAGCCCCTGGTCTTGTTTCTGAGGTTTCTCTCTAGCGACTGGGTGCCCCTCCTGCCTTCCCCGGCTCTCTGGATCTGTGTACAAGAGGCTGGCTCTTTACTTGGACAGGGAGGGGTCTGCCAGTCATTTGAGTAACAGCAGTAACACCAGGCTGCGTTCACTGCTTTGCAGTGCGTTAGGCGCCGTGTTAAATGATGCATTTCTCATGCCTGACGTCTACTTGTTCCCAGAAACCCTGCGGGGTGCAGATCACTAATGTTCCCTCTATTTTGCAGCAGAGGAAACGGCAGCTAAGGGTGTATGGCCAGTGAGTAGAGGAGCCCATACAGTGAAACCCAATGTGATTATGTCCCACTGACAGCTTTTGTTCTGAAATCCTAATTGTGGTGCCTCCCAGCAAACTGGGACAGTGTCTTTGGGAATTCTGACCCGGATTGGGGTGACATTCTCATGGAGAGAGAGTTCCTTCCTTGCTTCACTCTGAACTGCCCCTCTCCACAATCTGATGAGAACCCACTGTTTCTCTCACCTACATCCCCTCCCCTACTACTTCCTGCTGAACCTGGGGTTCCTGGGGACAGCCGCTTGGAAATGCTGCGGAGGCTTCAGTGAGGAGAGGACTTGGCACATGGGGCAGGTGGTGCCCCCTGCAGGTTGTCTTCATGCACTGCAGGGTGGGGCGCGGACCGGCCCTTGCGCCCTGAGCTCCTGTGCCCACAGGTCTGTGCTAGGCGGCCTATGGCCACCGTGCTGACACACACCTCGCCCACAACAGCCGTCGGCATGGGGTTCGAGGCAGCTCTTTCTGCTGTGAGTGCTGCTCTAAGTGGGCTGTGCCCCCTCACAGCAGAGCCGTCCTTACCCATCTGGCTATAAATGCCGGAATTCTGCCACCACCAGATTCGGTGGTGCCTGAAGCAATGAGGATTTTCTTTCATATGTGAAATTAAACATTCTCTGAATTGTGAGTCAACCAAGTACGTGCCTCCACGCGGAGCAGGGGCCTAGAGCTGGGTCACGTGACTCAAGGAGAGGCAGCACTGGCCAGAGGCTGTGTTACCCAGAGGGCAGGCAGTGCTGTGCCGAGAAGCAGCCTTCCTTGTGGAGGCAGGTGGTCAGCTCTGGGGCCTGCAGAAGCAAGTGTTGCCCTCAAACACCAATTAGTTATTTTGACAACAGACGGTGTTTATTCAGAAATAAAACAGAGCCGGCGGATTGGATGGTGCATTCATGTGAGATCCACATGCGTTTCCCTGATCCAAGGCCAGCAGCCCCCATACAACCTCTGAGGAACCACCCCTCACTTCCCCCTAAAGGGGAAACAGTGGGAGATGCCAGGTGCACTGGGCCCTGTAGTTGGGGTGCCATTCTCCAGTCGCCACACCTTTTTACAAGGGTTCTGGATGTTGATGTTCACATAGGGCATTTGGCTGTGAGGTCTCCGCGGGCAGGCGAGGGGGTGTGAGTTGCTGAACGAGGCCAGCTGCAGACCTTAGGGTCCATGCTGTGGCTGGGCAGTGTTGGTGACCGAGGAGAAAGTGCTGTGGAGAGGAGGGGGGACCTGCCTGAGCAAAAGAGTGACATGATGGGCAGTGGGAGGGGGCATGTGACTGCTGCCTTCTAGTTCATTCTGGACAAGCTGTGTAGCTCCTGTCGTGCAGTTGCTTCCCCTGTACACTCAGACCACAGTGTGTTCTCTGCGGGGCCTCTGCAGACCTGAGTGCGAAGGTGGCGAAGGGTGACGCAGGTTGTTGTAGGAGCCTCGGGTGGGCCCTGGCTTAGGAGACATGGGTGTCCCAGCAGCCCAGGGTGGTGTAAGGTTTGGAGCAGAAAGCAGAGGACATTTCCAGAGGGAAGGAGGATGAATCCCGTGACAGTGTTGCTGTATGGCGAGGCCAGGAGGTGGGGTATGAACTTTCGGGGTCAGGCGACACTGGTTCCTGACAAAGATGAGGCCGGGTAACAGGAGGTCCGCAGGGTAGGGCATCTCAGCTGCAGGGGCTCTGCTGAGGAAGTGAGTATATGGTGTTCACCCTCATGGGGGTGAGCAGAGGGGAGCCAGGGGGCTGGCGCAGGCCCTGAAGGTGGCCTCTCACCGCACCTGCTCCCTTGGCGCCCTTTTCCACAACCCAGCCAGGTGGGCTTCTTACTACCCGCCTGAGTCCAAACCCAAAATGGAGGCACAAAGGAGGCTGGGGGTGGTTTGGTCAATTCTGAAAGTCCACCGGCATTGGTGCCAAAGGAAACTTGGCTGCTGTTGGGACCTGGCATGGAGTGGAGGCGGGGGGGTTTCTGCCTCATGGGGTTCTGCCTTCCAGATTGCACTGTCCGGAAGCGCAGAGGTGCACTGGTCTCCAAGCTCCTTGGAAAGGAGGAGTAGTGATCTAGGAGCTGCTTGTCACCCACTTGTCCAGCAGGAACCCTCAGCGTTTGCCTGGGGCTGGCAGGGGCAGCGAGGACCGGGAGGTCACCTTTGCATGTAGGCATGGCGCAGAGTGGAGCAGCGTGACGGGCCAGAAGCCAAGTCTGCCCAAGAGAAGAGCGCGAATAAGTGGGAACAAGGGTTAGGTGGGGCGGGTCTGAGTGGGCGTGAGGCACCAGTGACCTGGGGAAGGAGGTCTGAGGTTGAGGCCAGTGCCACTAGGGAGCCAAGGTGGAAGCTGTCCCCAAAGCCCCTGGAGCTCGTGGTGCTTGTGTCTCTCGCCCTTCCCCCCTCCGCATTCCCTTGCAAAGAAATTCTAGCAATTCGCACTCCTGCTAAGGGTTAGAAGTGATAGTGACACGGAGCTGTTGTGAGGAATAAATGAGATGATGTGTAAAGGTGCCTGCCAGGCTGGGGCTCACTTCAAACTGGGCCATTTAGGGCGAGCCTCAAACACTCGCCAGCTCGGGAAGGGGAGGGTTGGGGGGAAGACAGTGGTCTCACAACTACCCGGCAGATGTCACCTTCATTCATGAATTTGAGGCTGGCGGTACCTGCCGAGTGCCTGGGCCGGGCTGATGCTGGCAGCAAAGGGCGCTGCTGCTTCAGCCCCTCTGACTGGGTGTTTCTCTCCCCGCCTGCCCCCAGTGTACATGATGGAGCAGAAAAAGGACCGCACCTCGGGCTGCGAGGCGGTTCTGGCCGCGTGCTGGACCGCTCTCTGCTGCTGCTGCCTCATGGACGCCTTGGACTGAGCGCCCAGCCCACGCCCGCCTCCCGGCTGCCGCCATCTGTTACTAGAATAAACAAGTGTGTTGCACAATTTCCATTTTTTCTTTCTTTGAAACATAACTAGTGTACAGACTTCAAGTTTTAGCAATTTTTGAGCGGTGTGAAATGGTATCACTATTTTACCTTCTCTGATTACTAGAGTAACCTTGAACATAAAAATATTTTGTGATCTGCCCTCACAAATCTTATGGTTTGTACATGTTCTTAGCCCATTTTTTTCTATTGATCATTTGTAGATTTGTAGGGAGTCTTTAAACATTCTGAGCACTAATACTTTTTTTTCATAAGCTCGTCAAGTATCTTCTCCCTAGTTCAGCTCTTAACCTTTTTAGAAGTGTGTTTTCTAGTCTGAAAGTTTTAAAATATCATCCTTCCCCTTCATGCTTTTTGTTTTAGTCTTTGAAAAAATGCAAAATTGTTTTCTATTCCAAGGTCGTAAAGGGGCCCAGCGCATGTATATTCTAAAATTTTGTCACATGAAGTGTTTAGTCCACCTAAATTATTTTTGATCATGTTGTAGGGTAGGGTTCTGTTTGTTTCCATTTTTGATAGTCTTTTGTAGATTAGGACATGCTTTGCCCATTGAAATGATTCGAGCTTGCACATGTGAATGGGCGAGGACCAGGAGTCTGGTGTGCGACCTCTTCCTTGCCGAGGCACGCGTGCGCCAGGCTTTAGGGAGTGCCTCAGTGTCTGGGAAAGAACTGTCAGTAGATGGAATGATGTGTGGTCTACAAAGCTGTCTTCCTATCGTGAACATTGCATCTTTCCATTTTTGTTATCTTTTATGTCCTTAGATAAAGTCATCTAATTTTGTGGACATAGCTTTCACATATTCTTTCTTGGTTTTTAAAATTTCTTCCAAGATACACTGTAGCTTAAATGTTGTGAATGGATTTTTTTTTTTTAAATTACTAGTGGAAATACTTTAACTCCAGGGGACTTGCAAATTAGATTTTAAATTTATCACAGCATTGACTTGGGTACTTTGCATTGTGGGAGGAGCAATTCCTGATCTCCATGCATTCCTGAGGAGCCCACGCGGGCCAGCACTGCGGTCATTCAGTGAACCCTCACAGCTCTGGTGAGGTGAACCACACAGAACAGACACCACCTCTGGCTCCAGAGGCTTTATGTGCAAGGGAGGAACCAGACATTAAATAATGCCGCCAGGAATAAGTGCCAGAGAAGACTGGTATTGCTATGAAAACATAGGAAAGGGGGACAGTCTAGGAGGGACCTAAAAAGTGTATTAGGTGTTAGTAGGAAAAATACTTGTAGGAAGAGAAGGTACTAAAACCCAGTGAAAGAAAATATGGCCCATTTGAAAAACGAAAATCTGCTCTGGCCGAGAGCAATGGGATGCTGGCAACAGCTGAGAAACAGGCAGGGGCGGTACTCCCCAGTGTGGATGTTGGTCTTTGTCCTGTACACAGTGGGAAGCCATTGAAGGCTTTTAAGCAAAGGGATGACATGATCAAATTTGCACTTTTAAGAGATTCTTTTAGCCTCCCTGCGGAGAATGGTGTGGAGGGGAGTCCCAAGGGCACAAGGTGAAGACGGAGAGACGCGATGCACTGGAGACATTTGGAAGTAAAGCCAACAGGACTCGGTAGTGGGCCGGACATGAAGATTGAAAAGGAGAGTCAGGGGTGACTCTGGCTTCTGGCTGGAACTCCATGCCTGGTGGTGGTGTCCCTATTTGGTTTTGGGGAGGAATAAAATCATGTTGGACTCTGTATTTCACATAAGTGAGACCATCAGTATTTGTCCTTTTCCTTCGGTCTTAATGCCCTTAGCACCCCTCTTCCGTGTCCCAGATGGCAAGAGTTCCGTTTTTCTTTATAATGAGTAGTATTCCACTTGGATGTTTAGGTTGTTTCTATAACTTGGCTACTATACATAGTGCTGCAGTGAGCACAGGATGCAGACATTGCTACAAGTTAGTGTTTCTGCATTCTTCAGGCAGATATCTAGGAGTTGAATTGCAGGATCATAAGGTATTTGATGTTTTGAGAAACCTCCATACTGTTTTCCGGAGGGGCTGGGTCAGTCTGTATTCCCACCAGCAGAGTACAAGGGTTCCTTTTTCTCCACACCGTCGCCTTGGTGGTGGCCGCGGTGTGGTAGCGTACATCTGAAGGTATGGTCCTATTCCTCTGAATCGTGTACACTCGTTACCTCAGTTAGAAAAAAAAGACTTTAAAATGTTGGGCTCCGGAGGTTGGAGCTAGGAGATGCAAGTGGAAGTGCGTGGTAAGCAGCTGTGGGCATTCTTAGAGCTTGGCGGAGAGGACGGCTGGAGATGCGAGTGCATGGGAAGCGCAGGCAGCTGGTGCTGATTGAAATTGGGAGGGAATGAGCGCAACTTGGGTAGGAATGTGGAGGGGGAGAAAAAGTGGCGATGTGTAGCGCCAGGAGAGCACGAGCAGGTTTCCTATGATCCGGGCAGTGGGTAAAGGAGGAATCCTGGGGCCCTCGGTGGCTTTTTCAGTCTTGATTTTCTAGGGCATTTGTAGCGAGGCAACCGGTGCAGGGCTGGCAGGCCTCCCGGCCCCCGGCGAATCTTTGTGCTCTGGGCGCTCTGCTGCACTGCGCCTCACGGCCCTCTGCTCCCCGCTGCTACATGCCCAGCCTGCAGGCCCAGGCGCGCCCACTCCCCCACACCACACCCTGCTTCCGGAGCCGCCAGCAGGCACGCGTGTGGGACTGCAGGGTCTGGCATTGATGGGAGGGCGAAAACACCTGGTAACTTCATTAACCCTACACAATATAAGGCTGAACTTTAAGGACTACTGACAGGACCTGGTGATGAAGCTGCCAAGGAGACAGATGGAAAATCAGAGAAGGGGTGTCTTAAAAGTAGTGTCAAATAATGCTGGGCGATCCTTTGGTAAGAACTCCAAAATGTCCATTATACTTAGTCACACAGTTGTCACTGAGGGGCAGACTTCTCTCAGTTCCTATTCTGTGAAGGACAGACGACAGGACCAGAAGACAGGCTCCCCGGCCGCGAGGAAGGCGGGCGTCTATGAATGCACGAGAGAGACGAGCTCAGAGGTATAAACAATCAGTGGCGTGTGAAGGTTTGGAAACTCCATCTGAACTGGAGAGGAGCATGCAACAAAAGAGTAGGTTCCAGGAAGGCCACACACCGTGTAAAGGAATCAGGTTAATGTCACTCAGCATTGGGCCTGGGCAGAGGAGTCAGGGCCCATTAAGCAGCCTGAGGGCCCAACCTCCGACGGTGCGTGCTCTGGGGAGGTCCTTGTGAACGGCAACTGCAGATTCTTCCTGACTAGTGTAGTGGATTGTTCAGTTTTAATATAGATCTTTTGAAAAGAAACTTGAGCTGCAAATTCAAGTGTGGGAAGCTGTGGGTGAGGCAGGGACGGGCCACTTTTCATGGCTCCCCAGCACCCGAGGAGTACATTTGAAAGCCTTCCGAGATCTTTCCCCAATTTTCAGTACATTTGGCCAAGAGATTTGGGTTGGTTGGGTTTCGCCTGCAATCTCATTCTAGAATGTTGTCTTGCAAGTAAAACCATCATTAACTGCTGGTGTATTCTGTGAGGACCTGCTGAATAGTATCCTGTTGGATGGAGGTACCCCAGTTTTACCAGCTCACCCAATTGAAGGACATTTGCATTATTTACACTTTTGGGGCATCACAAATTTACATACATAGGCTTTTGCAGAAACAAATTCATTTTTCTAAGGTGAATACTCAGGAGTGGAATTTCTGGACCAAGTGCATGTCTAAGAAACAGCCTTTGTGCACCCCCGCGAGCAGCACGAGTCCCAGTTGCTGTGGACAGTGCTCACTGCCGTCCAGTATTGTTTATTTCAGCCATCCTGATAGGTGTACCATGTGGTAATGATTTTAGGTCATAGTGGTTTTAATTAGCATCGTTGAACAGCTGATGCTCTTTCCGTGTGGCTACTTGCCTTTCTGATGCCTCTTTCGTGAAGTGTCCGTCTTTTTCCCAGTTTTAAGTTGGGATGTTTTCCTATGGTGAACTTTTGGGAGTGTTGTTTAAATTACAAGGGCTCTATTAGGTGTTATTTGAAATATTTTCTCCCACTCTGTAGTTTGTCTTTTTATCCCTTACATTGTCTTTCAAAGAGCACAAGTCTTACATTATTAAATCCAGTTTCTACTTTTCTAGATTATGCTTTTGGTGTTAGGTCTCAGAACTAACTGCATGTCATAAAGCGTCTTCCTTTTCTTCTAAAATTTTTCCAGTTTTAAAAGTAGATCCATGATCCCTTTTGGGTTAATTTATGAAATGATTAAGATGGTTAGGTTGTCTTCTGCATACCAATTTCTTCAACATTTGTTCAAAAAGATTTTCTCCCTGGAATTTCTTCTGCCTGTTTGTCTAACATCAGTTGTCTTCACCATTGTGGCTTTATAGTAAACCTTAAAGTAAGGAAGTGTAGTTCTCAAATCTTTTTCAAATTTTGTTATTCTAGCTTTCTTGCCTTTCCACGAATTTTAGAATCAGCTTATACGCCCCCTCCACCAAAAAAAAATAGTGCTGGAATGTTGATTGGAATTGCATGAAACCTGCAGATCATTATGGGGCTTGATGGGTAATTAAATGGGATTGCTGGCTTGATCTTATGTGTCATATAAACCTCTCTTCACACAAACCGCCCTGCACTTCACTTGCTGTGTTGCGATCACCCCCAGAGCCCCAGATCATGATGCCGTTAGTCTTTGGGCGTTTAGTCTGCATCAAAGTAGGCAGGACAGCCAAGGCAGGCCGCGCTACGGGGCGGGGGCTTGTGCACCAAGGTGCTCAGTCTTGCTCTCTGGGTCCCACGTGGAGCAGGCTGAGCAGGCTGGCACGTGTTTGCCACTACAGGCTTCTCCCCGCCACAGGCCTGTGGATCTTTTGTGTGCTGCGGATGGCCGGGGTTTTCCCTCCAGATGTTCCTGAACTTCTTGTCTGGCACAACCCTGCTCGTGTTTGTTTCTCCAAAACCCATTCGAAATCTATTCACACTGTCTCATCGCGATACAACTGGCTGCTCCCCTCTGCTGTAGTAAGGCCGCCCACCGCACTGGCGCCCCTCACACTTGTGGACGCCCCTGCGTTCCCTTTAATCTTTAAAGTGGACTCACAGCCACAGCTCCTCTGCTGGGCCTTCCGCGACATGAAACAAAGGGACATGCTGGGAATCGTCCTGCTCCTGCCGGCACCCTGCCTCTCCTTCCTCTTGCGCTTCAGTCCG